>CM060665.1:38823103-38915603 GCA_030686955.1 Odontamblyopus rebecca | reverse complement strand
CCCTGCTCTGTCCCCCGTCCTCCTGTCCCTGTACCCTTCTGTCCCTGCTCTGTCCCCCGTCCTCCTGTCCCTGTACCCTTCTGTCCCTGCTCTGTCCCCCGTCCTCCTGTCCCTGTACCCTTCTCTGTCTCTGCTCTGTCCCTCTGTCTCTGCTCTGTCCCTCTGTCTCTGCTCTGCCCCTCTGTCTCTGCTCTGTCTCTCTGTCTCCGCTCTGTCCCGCGCTGATATGGATCCAGGCCTGTTGAAGTGGTCTTTACACTTGGCTGTTGTGTCGTGCAGTTTGAGACACTCGTGTAGTGTTGGGGCAGGACACTGCCTAATGTCAGGGTTTATTTGTCATTTAATATCATCAGTTAATTATTTAAAAAAAGAAACTCGCACAGAGACAGATTTCTACTAATGCTCCGCCCCCACGGCTGGGCAGGGTCAGCACTCTGCTGTGCCCCATGCGCCCCTCAGTGTCCGGACATGGCTCCGTGTCCCTGGGATCCACGAGCTCCGGGACACATCCCTCCACAGCAGCTGAACCGGGATGGACAAGCGAGCTCCGGGACAGCTCTTTGAGAGATGGCTGCCTGTGGGTCTGGACTTTTACAGTTTAGAGGTAAGTGTCTCCCTCTCTCTTACACACACACACACACACACACACACACACACACACACACACACACACCTTTGACAAAGCTTTTATTATGAATATATCTGGCACAGTCCGCTTTGTGCTACATATGACGGACAGAGTCTGACATGTGGAGTTTGTTTCGGAAAATATGAAGAAACATTAACTGCATCATCAGCAACACAGTTATTTTGTCTTCCTTTGTCTTCCTGACGGTGCCAGGATGGTGTTTGACTGGATTTGACGGTGCCAGGATGGATATAAATGACAAATTTACACCAAACAGGAAGCAGTTTGTGAAGAAAAGTTGAAAAAATATATGAATAATTTCTATAAGTAAAGAGTTTTTTGTTGTTGTTGTAGAAAGTTTCATACTAATGACATCACACTGGGGAGAATTCTGTCCAAATAATCTATGTTTTCGGTGCACTTCATGTTTTCGGGACACATGCTGCTGTCTCACACTCTCGTCTATTTGTGATAGAGTAAAATCCTCTGAACCTGAGCGAGCCCCGTCTGCTTCTCCCTCTGCTGAAAAACACACTGCAGATGAACACACAGGGCTGGACCTCATAGTCATAGGCCTACTACTTTATACTTACTTATACTACTTTATACTTACTTATACTACTTTATACTTACTTATACTACTTTATACTTCTACTTAAGTACTAACATTTTGAAGTAACAGTACATCACTCACCCTGTACATGTGTTTGTGTTTCAGGAGCATGGTCCATGGAGTGAAGCCACAGAGGAAGGTACAGTCGTGGGCAAAAGGCAGAGGGGCAGAGGACAGAGGCAAATAGGGCACACGGGCAGAGGGGCAGAAAGCAGAGGGGCACAGGGGCAAAAGGCAGAGGATAGAGGGACAAAGAGCAGAGGAGTTGAGAAGTGAGTGCATCCTAACACAGTAGAAACAGTAGAAAAGAATAAACAAGTTACTTTTAAGAATGATGAATTTCTGATTTGATCATAGAAAACCTGAGACGTAAAGCCATAGCTGGTTGTGCTTGTGTGCACTGTTCTGCCCTGATGTTCTGCCTGTTCCCTGTGCCCTCAGCCTGACCCTCCCTTCTCAAGGCATGGGTGACTGGAGCTTCCTGGGCCGGCTGCTGGAGAATGCCCAGGAGCACTCCACGGTGGTGGGAAAGGTGTGGCTCACCGTGCTCTTCATCTTCAGGATCCTGGTGTTGGGGGCGGCAGCTGAAGACGTGTGGGGCGACGAACAGTCTGACTTCACCTGTAACACTCAGCAGCCCGGCTGTGAGAACGTGTGCTATGACCAGGCCTTCCCCATCTCACACCTTCGCTTCTGGGTGCTGCAGATCGTCTTCGTGTCCACGCCCACGCTCATCTACCTGGGCCACGTGCTGCACCTGGTCCGGCTGGAGGAGAAGCGACGGGGGGATCGACTGCGCACGGTCGACAGGTGCACAGAGGAGGCGGAGGGGCTGTTCACCAATCATGAAGACGTGGGAGGCAGAAAGACCAGTGCACCAATCAGAGACGAGCGTGGCAAGATCCGCCTACGGGGGGCGCTGCTGCGCACCTACGTGTTCAATATCATCTTTAAGACAGCGTTTGAGGTGGGCTTCCTCTTGGGACAGTACTTCCTGTACGGCTTTAGGCTAAAGCCTCTGTACAAGTGTGCCCGCTGGCCCTGCCCCAACACAGTGGACTGCTTTATCTCCAGGCCCACAGAAAAGACCATCTTCATTCTCTTCATGCTGGTGGTGGCCTGTGTGTCTCTGCTGCTCAACCTGCTGGAGATCTATCACCTGGGCTGGAAGAAGCTAAAGCAGGGGGTGACCAGTGCCCTGGCTTCAGATCAGGAGTCCTCACAGATCCACAGCGACAGGGTGGAGGTCTCCAGAACTCCCCCTCGAAGCCTGAACTTTCCCCCCAACTACACAGCAGTCACAGCCAACAGCACAGGCTACCTGTCTCCTCTGGTGGAGCAGCCGCCCCCATCCACACACTTCTACATCAGCAACAACAACAACCACACTCTGGCCACTCGGCAGAACTGGGCCAACCTGGCCACAGAGCAGCAGACCAAGGACCTGCAGAGCCACTGGCCCCCCTCCTCCTACAGTGTGGGGGTCCCTCCTCCAGGGAGTGCAGTGAGGCCAGAGGACAGTCAAGAGAGCAAAGACCCGCGCCGCCTGAGTCGGGCCAGCAGGGGCAGCAGTGGGAGAGTGCGCCCGGGTGACCTGTCCGTTTGAGTGCGCCACCCTGCAGGCTGAGGCAGGCAGGTACAGCCTCACCACAGCGGGGCCAAAACATCCTGGAACTGTCCATTGTCCTGACCCTGGGATCGCATATGCCCTGCCTCTGTCTCCCCTCTGCGCCTCATCTGCCCCACCTCTGCTCTGCCTCTGTGCCTCATTTGCCCCACCTCTGCTCTGCCTCTGTGCCTCATCTGCCCCACCTCTGCTCTGCCTCTGCGCCTCATCTGTCCCGCCTCTGTGCCTCATCTGCCCCACCTCTGCTCTGCCTCTGCGCCTCATCTGTCCCGCCTCTGTGCCTCATCTGCCCCACCTCTGCTCTGCCTCTGTGCCTCATCTACCCCGCCCCACCTCTGCACTGCCTGTCTGGGTCCTTAGTGCAATTTAACAGAAGACAGGTCGAGGAGGGTCAGCAGATCTGTGCCAGAGCAGTTTGAGGAGAGGAAGAGCCAAAAGTGTCCCTTCTGTGTCCTGCAGCATCACAGATGCATCCTGGGAGTGCCAGGGGAACACAGCAGAAGTGTGTTGGCCTGGTGTTTCAGTTGGTTCAAAAATGGTTCATTCTCTCAAAGTGTTTCCTCTGGAAGGTCTTGGAGACTTCTGCCTCATTTGCTGCCACATATGGTGTAAAAAACCTGGAGGAGCTGCTCCTTAGCTAGCCTCTTGCACAGTCTTCATGAATGCAGAAAAAACAGTTCATTTCACATATCCCAGTCCTTTGAACTGCTCGTCTTAACTGGTTACAATTCTATGATGTGATGATGAAAACTGAGCTCAAAAACTGCTCAGTGTATGAGGCCAGTAGCCACAAAAGCAGCCAACCACTCTGTTGCCATGGCAATGAGGGATACACAGATGTAAGGCCATATGAGAATGTCATGGGCACATTTTTTATAATGCTTTTCCACCGTCAAGGCTCTCAAAGTGCTTTACAAGGAACCACTCACCCATTCACCAGACACGCAGACGAGGGGCAAGGTGTTATAAGTGGCTTGCTCAAGGACACATCAACAGCATTCATCTGTTGGAGGTGGAATCGCACAGCCAACCTGTGGGTCAGTGGATCTGACCGCTCAACCAATGATGTTTTTATATGTTGAAAGATTTCAAAATGCCAAACTCACCTCTTTCATATGTAAGAAAGTCCGACCTTAATGTTGAAAATCACATTCTATTGTCTAAATAAAGAGTGTTTTTTATTATTATCATTGTGGTATCAGTCTATACTTTACTACTGAAATGTTTGTATTTTGACAGCATTCATGATCATTCCCACATGAGGGTTCATGTGGGAAACCGTCCCGGGCCCCTCAGGGTGCAGCTATATTTAGAGGCGGCTCAGTGTGGAATGCCTCAGGCCTGTGTGGATGTCAGCTCAGTGATAACTGTGAGGAGGGCTCCACACCAACATGTTATACAGGAGGACACAAGCAAAAGCCTCAAGTAGCTCCGCCCTCTCACCTGCCTGCTGTAGCTCCGCCCTCTCACCTGTCTGCTGTCCGCCCTTAACCCCTCTCCTCTGTGGCTCTGCCCTCACTCCTGTGGCTCTGCCCTCTCTCCTGTGGCTCTGCCCTCTCCTCTGTGGCTCTGCCCTCTCCTCTGTGGCTCTGCCCTCACTCCTGTGGCTCTGCCCTCTCCTCTGTGGCTCTGCCCTCTCTCCTGTGGCTCTGCCCTCTCCTCTGTGGCTCTGCCCTCTCCTCTGTGGCTCTGCCCTCTCTCCTGTGGCTCTGCCCTCTCCTCTGTGGCTCTGCCCTCTCCTCTGTGGCTCTGCCCTCACTCCTGTGGCTCTGCCCTCTCCCCTGTGGCTCTGCCCTCTCCTCTGTGGCTCTGCCCTCTCTCCTGTGGCTCTGCCCTCTCCCCTGTGGCTCTGCCCTCTCCTCTGTGGCTCTGCCCTCTCCTCTGTGGCTCTGCCCTCTCTCCTGTGGCTCTGCCCTCTCCTCTGTGGCTCTGCCCTCTCCTCTGTGGCTCTGCCCTCTCCTCTGTGGCTCTGCCCTCTCCTCTGTGGCTCTGCCCTCACTCCTGTGGCTCTGCCCTCTCTCCTCTGTGGCTCTGCCCTCTCCCCTGTGGCTCTGCCCTCTCCCCTGTGGCTCTGCCCTCTCCTCTGTGGCTCTGCCCTCTCTCCTGACAGAGAAGACCTCTCCTCTGTTTGTTTAGTTTATCTCTATCATGTTTCATTAGTAGATTAGAAGATTATTTCAGGATAAAAAAGTCACATGTTTTGTTTGGACACATGGAGCATGTGTGACTGCAGCAGACTTGAGCAGCCATATTGTCTGCTGAGCTCACAGTGAGCTGAGGTGACAGTGAGGTGTGGAGAGGCAGCAGCAATTCAGATACAAGAGCAGTGTGTCCAGAATAAGCTCTGGGTCAAGTCTGACTGTGTCAGTGTGGCTCCAGCTCAGCCTGTGTCCAAACCATACACTGTATGGATATAGCTAACGGTTATCCACAACATTTATAATCATTATGACCAGGGGGTTTCATCAAAGTCACCGAACATGTTCAGGGTTATACTGAAATCCTGAACTGAATCTAGCTCCATCTCCAGTTTAACCCTCAACTTGTTCTGTGTGTGTGTGTGTGTGTATGTGTATGTATGTATGTATATATATATATATATTTCTTCGTATCAGAGCAACTGCCCCACAAAATTCCTGTGCACGTCCCTGCTTACAACTATAAACTCGCAATGAGTCGGTCAAGAAGAGCTGCAGTTACACTAAACGTCCAGTAGATGTCAGTGTCAGACCACATATAAACACAGGGGACGGCAGGTAAAATTAACCAAAAAAGTTCTGGTTTTAACCCTTCACCATAATGCACCTGCAAGATTTAATATGCACTGTTATGTACTTTTTTAGGTCTACATTTTTTGTGTCTTTTTGTGGCCAACTTATAAAAACCATAGGCCAGTGTTGTAGGCCTATGCATCTTTAGCCTAGTACTGTACAGTGTGTGTAAACGTTCACTGACCACATGGATCAACCGACTACCATATAAGCCAGCATGCTAATAAGCCTGTATAAACCTGTACACACCTGTGTAAACCTGTATATACACCTGTGTAAACCTGTATATACACCTGTGTAAACCTGTATATACACCTGTGTAAACCTGTATATACACCTGTGTAAACCTGTATATACACCTGTGTAAACCTGTATATACACCTGTGTAAACCTGTACACACCTGTGTAAACCTGTATATACACCTGTGTAAATCTGTATACACCTGTGTAAACCTGTATATACACCTGTGTAAACCTGTATATACACCTGTGTAAACCTGTATATACACCTGTGTAAACCTGTATATACACCTGTGTAAACCTGTATATACACCTGTGTAAACCTGTACACACCTGTGTAAACCTGTATATACACCTGTGTAAATCTGTATACACCTGTGTAAACCTGTATATACACCTGTGTAAACCTGTATATACACCTGTGTAAACCTGTATATACACCTGTGTAAACCTGTATATACACCTGTGTAAATCTGTATACACCTGTGTAAACCTGTATATACACCTGTGTAAACCTGTATATACACCTGTGTAAACCTGTATATACACCTGTGTAAACCTGTATATACACCTGTGTAAACCTGTACACACCTGTGTAAACCTGTATATACACCTGTGTAAACCTGTATATACACCTGTATAAACCTGTACACACCTGTGTAAACCTGTACACACCTGTATAAACCTGTACACACCTGTGTAAACCTGTACACACCTGTGTAAACCTGTATATACACCTGTGTAAACCTGTATATACACCTGTGTAAACCTGTATATACACCTGTGTAAACCTGTATATACACCTGTGTAAACCTGTATATACACCTGTGTAAACCTGTATATGCACCTGTGTAAACCTGTATATACACCTGTGTAAACCTGTATATACACCTGTGTAAACCTGTACACACCTGTGTAAACCTGTATATACACCTGTGTAAATCTGTATACACCTGTGTAAACCTGTATATACACCTGTGTAAACCTGTATATACACCTGTGTAAACCTGTATATACACCTGTGTAAACCTGTATATACACCTGTGTAAACCTGTATATACACCTGTGTAAACCTGTATATACACCTGTGTAAACCTGTACACACCTGTGTAAACCTGTATATACACCTGTGTAAATCTGTATACACCTGTGTAAACCTGTATATACACCTGTGTAAACCTGTATATACACCTGTGTAAACCTGTATATACACCTGTGTAAACCTGTATATACACCTGTGTAAATCTGTATACACCTGTGTAAACCTGTATATACACCTGTGTAAACCTGTATATACACCTGTGTAAACCTGTATATACACCTGTGTAAACCTGTATATACACCTGTGTAAACCTGTACACACCTGTGTAAACCTGTATATACACCTGTGTAAACCTGTATATACACCTGTGTAAACCTGTACACACCTGTGTAAACCTGTATATACACCTGTATAAACCTGTACACACCTGTGTAAACCTGTACACACCTGTGTAAACCTGTATATACACCTGTGTAAACCTGTATATACACCTGTGTAAACCTGTATATACACCTGTGTAAACCTGTATATACACCTGTGTAAACCTGTATATACACCTGTGTAAACCTGTATATACACCTGTGTAAACCTGTATATACACCTGTGTAAACCTGTATATACACCTGTGTAAACCTGTACACACCTGTGTAAACCTGTATATACACCTGTGTAAACCTGTATATACACCTGTGTAAACCTGTATATACACCTGTGTAAACCTGTATACACCTGTGTAAACCTGTATATACACCTGTGTAAACCTGTATATACACCTGTGTAAACCTGTATATACACCTGTGTAAATCTGTATACACCTGTGTAAACCTGTATATACACCTGTGTAAACCTGTATATGCACCTGTGTAAACCTGTATATACACCTGTGTAAACCTGTATATACACCTGTGTAAACCTGTATATACACCTGTGTAAACCTGTATATACACCTGTGTAAACCTGTATATACACCTGTGTAAACCTGTACACACCTGTGTAAACCTGTATATACACCTGTGTAAACCTGTATATACACCTGTGTAAACCTGTATATACACCTGTGTAAACCTGTATATACACCTGTGTAAACCTGTATATACACCTGTGTAAACCTGTATATACACCTGTGTAAACCTGTATATACACCTGTATAAACCTGTATATACACCTGTGTAAACCTGTATATACACCTGTGTAAACCTGTATATACACCTGTGTAAACCTGTATATACACCTGTGTAAACCTGTATATACACCTGTGTAAACCTGTATATACACCTGTGTAAACCTGTATATACACCTGTGTAAACCTGTATATACACCTGTGTAAACCTGTATATACACCTGTGTAAACCTGTATATACACCTGTGTAAACCTGTATATACACCTGTGTAAACCTGTATATACACCTGTGTAAACCTGTATATACACCTGTGTAAATCTGTATACACCTGTGTAAACCTGTATATACACCTGTGTAAACCTGTATATACACCTGTGTAAACCTGTATATACACCTGTGTAAACCTGTATATACACCTGTGTAAACCTGTATATACACCTGTGTAAACCTGTATATACACCTGTGTAAACCTGTATATACACCTGTGTAAACCTCTACACACCTGTGTAAACCTGTATATACACCTGTATAAACCTGTATAAACCTGTATATACACCTGTATAAACCTGTACACACCTGTGTAAACCTGTATATACACCTGTGTAAACCTGTATATACACCTGTGTAAACCTGTATATACACCTGTATAAACCTGTATATACACCTGTATAAACCTGTATATACACCTGTGTAAACCTGTATATACACCTGTGTAAACCTGTATATACACCTGTGTAAACCTGTATATACACCTGTGTAAACCTGTATATACACCTGTGTAAACCTGTACACACCTGTGTAAACCTGTATATACACCTGTGTAAACCTGTATATACACCTGTGTAAACCTGTATATACACCTGTGTAAACCTGTATATACACCTGTGTAAACCTGTATATACACCTGTGTAAACCTGTATATACACCTGTGTAAACCTGTATATACACCTGTGTAAACCTGTATATACACCTGTGTAAACCTGTACACACCTGTGTAAACCTGTATATACACCTGTGTAAACCTGTATAAACCTGTATATACACCTGTATAAACCTGTATATACACCTGTGTAAACCTGTATATACACCTGTGTAAACCTGTATATACACCTGTGTAAACCTGTATATACACCTGTGTAAACCTGTATATACACCTGTGTAAACCTGTACACACCTGTGTAAACCTGTACACACCTGTGTAAACCTGTATATACACCTGTGTAAACCTGTATATACACCTGTGTAAACCTGTATATACACCTGTATAAACCTGTACACACCTGTGTAAACCTGTATATACACCTGTGTAAACCTGTATATACACCTGTGTAAACCTGTGCAACAATGAAAAGGAGTTTCATAACATCATCGGCCAAACCAAATAAGGGTCAGTTGCATCTGGACAGTTGAACACTTTTGCCAACAGGACAAAACGTGTCCTGTATAAATGAACAGATAAGTTTCATTCAGTCTTTATAAAAGACAGAAATATATATAACACTGTTCGGCTCATTTTAGACATTTAGTCATTTTATTGTTTTTTTCAAAGCATTTGGTTCTATAAAGCATTTTTCTTTTACTGGAATTCCTAAAAGTTTTTGGTTTGGAGACAAATTTTGTAGAATAATAAATATTTTTTATAATGAAATCTGCAGTCACCCCAAGAATTCAAGTATCTTGTGGAATACGTTAAGGATCTTTTATTTTATGTACACAATTAATGGCTTATCTGTAAACTGAGAGTCAAGAGTTAGAGGACATAAAAGTGTTTGACACAGAATTTAAAATAAGGCAGTTTGCTACAGTCATTTTTTTGAAAAACAAGTCCGTTCTCAACAAAGCTCTAAAACTGACTTGGGAATCCATGGAACCAGAGATGTCAAAACAAGAGAATCCAAAATTTCAAAGAAAAAATAGAACCTTTATAAAGTCTAAACCACTGGTTAACAAGGATCCAACTATTCTAGGCCTAAATTTGTTAGCAAAATCCGAAGGTGTCTCAAAATTGTTGTATGTAAGTTGCTCATATTACTCCACAAAACATAAAAAAAAACTGTAATATATCAGTTCATCTGACTACAACAAAGGAGGTTAAAAACAACTGACTTTGAATCTGTGGTGGCGGTTTTCAGAGTAAATTGGATAAAACCTTTCTTAGCCCACCTGAAACTATTTGGTTTAATATCCCCAAGAATGTTTCTAAGCAAGTGGGTGGCCTGGAATTTCCTTTAAAATGTGATTTTGAAGTGTCCAAGTTACCTGTAAAACTGTCTGAAGACCACAAACACATCCTCCATTATTGGAAGATGGGATTTACCCACAGACTGTATATATACCTCATATATACAGTCTGTGGATTTACCCATAGATCATATATATACCTCATATATACAGTCTGTGGATTTACCCATAGATCATATATATACCTCATATATACAGTCTGTGGATTTACCCATAGATCATATATATACCTCATATATACGGTCTATGGATTTACCCATAGATCATATATATACCTTGTCCGAAAGCCTATGCACCTGACACTGACGTTTACAGAGTCCCCGCGAATGCCCCATCACGCGCGCAGCGCGTGCACATCCAAGCAGCGCTGCGCTCTTAATTGATTCTTTTCTGCTCCGCTCCGACGCAGAAGTGAGCGAAAAAGGACCGTTTTCATTTGTTCTGTGTGCGTTATTTGAAGTCCAAGTAAGTTTGTAACAAAGTTTAATCTGTATTATTACTGTTTGAGTCTGTTTTTAGGAATTTATTTAGCTAAAATCGGGTTTGTTCCACGTGGACTTTCCCCCCTTAATTAGGGCCTCTCTGTGATAGTCAGACTTATTCTTTTGCACTGTTTACCCTCATTTACATTCTGTTATCTATGTTTATTGCCTATTCTCTCTGTATACATGTCCTGTGTGTATTTTTTTACTGTATATAATTTATAATTAACCTTTATAATTGCCTTAAGTAACTTCATATTATTTGCCTTTACTGTATTTGTATTTGTTCCAGTTTAATATGATTATTTGATATACTTATTGTTAGAATATCCACTCATGACACATTTCTTGTTTTTCTGTTTGTTTCAGACCACACACCTACACACAAATATACCATGAACCATCATAACCAACTTTTGGAATATATTCAAGTTTGAACCCATTAAAGCTGATCAAGATTCTCTAACCGGAGTCTGTCTGTAGTGTTCCCACCCAACAAAGATCCACCCCCATACTTTACACTGGTCCTTCGAGCCGGATTTGGGTTCCACCTTGACACTATGGAGTCAGTTTCAGACGATGAACAGCAGGCCTCTGTCCGACCTAAGAGGGACACCCGTCCACCCAGCCACCTGGCCGACTACGAAGTTACTCTCCTCCCCTCTCAGCAGTCTGTTCCCCAAGCCTCCTCGCTTCCAGTGGGACAATGCGGTGAAACCAGGCTTTCCAGAGGTGGGAGTGTATCGGGCTACCAGTCCACTGCAAATTCACAGAGGTCCGCTCGGAGTTCCCAGAGGAGCAAACTACTCGAGACTATGCCAGATGTTAAGACAGCCGCACTGGAGGAGTGCATTAAAGGTATGGAGCTGGCTGACTTACAAGAGGAGATTGAGGAAGAAAGGGAAGCAGATACGGAAGCTAACAGGTTGAATGCACAGCTCAGAGAAGGGCAAAGACTACAGGAGGAAGCACAGCAAGCTAAAGAGAGGATGGCTAGAGAGATGGGATGGCGCAGACGCCTCAAGAAGTTGGAGAAAGAGATGAAGATTGCCAAAGCTGTTAAAACCTTCTTATCAGAGTCAGAGGATGAAGACCAACGTACAGTATTAAACCAGCTCTCTTCTGACAAACCGCTGTCCACTTCGACAACCACTTTGAGGCCTCCTCCACCGCTAGTCCTGACTCAACTGCCACCGCTGCTTGCCCCAGTTGCTGTTCCGGTCTCTGCGCCCCCTCCCGCAACTACCGCATCTGTCAGTCAGTATGTACCAGTCCTTCCCACCTTTGCTTCCATGCCTGCACCAGTAGTGCCACAAGTAACGCATCCTGCTGTTACAACCAGTTACCAGTCCCGTTACCCAGGGCCCCCAGTGACGAGCGCTATTCCAGCACAACAGAGTATATCGGCTTCACCCCCCCCTGTCGTGCAACAAGCAGCACCTATTTTTCCGGCTACTCAAGCCCTAGTGGCACCACCCTGGTCCTACCCTGGTATAGAGACCCTGATTGCCTCGTCCTACGGTATTCCCAAGCCAGCACTTCCCATCTTCGACAGCGGTCGTGAAAGTGATTTCGCTCTACTCAAGATGGCTTTGGATAACTTGATGACCAGTCACCCTCACCTTAGTGAGCACTATAAATATCAAGTTCTCCTAAGTCAGCTCAAACTCCCAAGCGCTTTGCAGCTTGCCAAGTCATACATGTACGATCCTCGACCTTACACCACTGCACTAGGTGCTCTTCAGGACAAGTATGGCCAACCTAGACAACTAGTACAAAGCGAACTAGGGGTAATTCTTAACTCACCAGCCATTAAGTCGGGGGATGTAGAAGCCTTCGACTCCTTCGCCCTGTCCGTTCAGTCCCTGGTCGGTATGTTGCGGACGCTGGAAGGACCCATTGGATATGAGCTGAGATGTGGTTCCCATGTCGACCGCCTCTTAAGTAAGATGCCTCCTGCTCACAGGGACGGATTTGTGGAATATTGTCTTAGTCATGGTATCCTACAGCCGGGTACTGACCTGACCTATACCTTGCCTGACCTTGCCGCCTGGTTACAGATGAAAGCTCAAGCTAAGCGCCTTGCCAGTCGAGCCACTTACCTCTACAATTCGGGCCCATCTCCTGTCAAGAGAGACCATGCTTCACGTCTCAAAGATAAGCCGGCTTCAGTCTTCCTGTTCTCCGGGGAGACAGCCACCAATAACAAGCCGGCAACTTCACAGAGATCACAGTCCAAGCCTAACCCCTACTGCCCATTTTGCAACAATAAGGAACATTATCTTAACTCTTGTGCAGATTTCAAGAAATTAAGCACTGGTGAGATTAAGAAGTGGATCCAGGAAGGAGACAGATGCTGGAAGTGTGGTCGTAATCATAAAGCCTCAACCTGTACACTCAAACGCCCATGCAAGATGTGCAAGGATACTCACCTCACGATCCTGCACGACACCATCCGGGAGTCAACTCAGAAAGTCCTCATGGTGAGCAACCCAGAACCTACTGTTTATTTGGAACAGCCCCGAAGCCCAAAAAGGGTCTTGCTGAAAATTGTCAAAGTGCTCTTGCAGCATGGAGATCGTGCACTAGAGACCTTTGCAGTGCTCGATGATGGCTCTGAAAGGTCGATCATCCTCCCACAAGCAGTAGAGCAGCTACAACTCACCGAACATCCTGAGAATCTTCACCTGAGAACTGTCCAGCAGGAAGTTAAAGAGCTCAGAGGTTCTTCAGTTAGCTTTCACGTCTCCCCCCTTTTTAAGCCAAGCAAGAAATATTGGATCAGCAATGCATTCACCTCCAACAGTCTGAGTTTATCCGAGCACACGTACCCAGTAGCTGCTCTCCAGAAACGCTACGAGCATCTCAAGGGACTCCCCCTGTCACCTATCCACCGAGCCCAACCACTGTTGCTCATTGGTTCAGATATGTCTCACCTCCTTGTTCCGATTCAACCGGTGCGAGCAGGTCCATCTGGTGGTCCCATAGCCATCTGCACCAGATTAGGCTGGTCCCTACAAGGTCCCTCAGAGATCATGCCAGTCTCTTCTCATCAGTCCTGCCTGCACATTGCCACAGAGTCCCCTTACATTGAACTTCTGAAGAATGTGGAACGTCTTTGGCACATTGATACACTCCCATACATCAGTGAGAAGACTGCATCTCGTTCCAAGCAGGACCAACAAGCCCTTACCCTTCTACAGACTACTTCTGTACGGGTTTCTGTGGACGGCATCCAGCGCTACGGTACTCCTCTCCTGCGTCGCCAACCAGTTACTGCCCTGTGCGCACCTCCCGACGCAGTGATGCCCAATCTACGCAGTACAGAGCGTAGGTTAGCCAAAGATCCTACACGCGCAGCCTCTTACTGCAAGGAGATGGACAGACTTGTTGAAGCAGGTTACGTTGCAGAGATCCCATTGGAAGAAGCAGCCAAGACCACAGACTCGTGGTATGTGCCACATCATATGGTGCACCACAACGGAAAGGACAGAGTAGTTTTCAACTGCTCCTTTTCCTTCAATGGACAGTCTCTGAATGACCAACTCCTCCCCGGGCCCACGTTGGGTCCTACCTTGATTGGAGTACTGCTCAGGTTTCGACGTCATGCAGTTGCCATCAGCGGAGATATCAAGTCGATGTTTCATCAGATCCAATTGCTGCCCAGTGACAGACCACTACTCAGATTCCTTTGGCGGAACACAGATAAAGCATTGGAGCCTCGCATCTTCGAGTGGCAAGTGTTACCCTTTGGAACAACTTGCAGCCCTTGTTGCGCAGTGTATGCCCTACAACAGCATGTCAGGGACCATGAGTCGCCAGATTCTCTCCTCATGCAAGTGGTTGAGCACTCGTTCTATGTCGACAACTGCCTTCATAGTTTGAGTGAAGCTGAAGACGCAAAGGCCCTGATCGATAACCTGCGTGCACTCCTAAGTAAGGGAGGATTTGAGATCCGGCAGTGGGCGAGCAATGTACCTGAAGTTGTTGCACACCTACCTCCCGAAGCACAGTCAGCTAGCAGTGAGCTGTGGCTATCCAAAGCCAGTGACAACCTCAGCGAACTCACTCTTGGACTTACCTGGGATTGCCTGAACGATACCCTCAGTTACAAGCATCGTCCTACTGAATCCTCAGGTTCCACTCTCCGTCACGTTTACAGTGTTCTTGCCAAGCTCTATGATCCGCTAGGCTACATTGTACCATTCACCACCAGATGTAAGGTGCTTATCCAAGACATGTGGAAGTCCAACATCGGTTGGGATGACCAAATCCATCCCGCAGATCTCCTGGACAAATGGTTGCAATGGGTACAAGAGATTCCTACCCTTCAGCATCTTAATCTGCCCCGTCCTTATGCGCCAGCTTCTGCTGATACAGCCACGGCCACCCAACACATTCACATTTTCTGTGACGCATCAGAGCGCGCCTATGGGTCAGTTGCCTTTATGCAGACAGTAGATGACAGTCGGCACACCCATGTATCCTTTGTGCTGGCCAGATCCCGAGTTGCGCCCAGAAAACAGCTGTCCATCCCACGTCTGGAGCTCAGTGCCGCTCTCACCGGCGCGCAGCTTGCCAGAGTTATTGAGACAGAGCTTGCTGTTCCACCTGAGCACATCACCCTCTGGTCAGACTCCACAACCGTGCTGTACTGGATCAAGTCAGAGTCCTGCCGATACAAAATCTTCGTGGGCACTCGCATCACAGAAATCCAGAATTTGACAGACCCCTCACAGTGGCGCTACGTTGAATCTCATTACAACCCTGCAGATGATATTACCCGCGGACTCACTCTGCAAGAGATGACACAGGAACACCGCTGGAATAAAGGTCCACATTTCCTGTATCTTCCACAAGCTGAGTGGCCCACTATGCCATCATCTGATCCAGAACTGGACACCACTGAGCTGAGAAAGTCCGCCTTCATTGGGACAGTGTCCAGCACCACGCCTTTGCAACTTCCTGACCCCAGTCAGTGCTCCACTTGGAAGCAGCTTCTTCAGGACACCGCTAGCTCCCTTCAAGGGGCGGCCGATGGTAGCATTCCATCCACTTGCTCAGCCGCTGACTTCCTGCAAGCAGAGAAGATTGTGTTGCAAAGAGCTCAAGATGACTGTTTTCCTGAGGAGATTAGAGCCCTCAGAGCCGGTTGTCCTCTTCCATCTAACAGTCGACTTGCCTCTCTTTCACCTGAATATGAAGAAGCCACTGGACTTCTCAGAGTCGGTGGAAGATTGAGACAGGCTGAAGGTCTTGATCTGGATATGATCCACCCAGTTATCCTGGACTCAAGACACCCGGTCACAAAGCTCATTATCAAGAACACCGATGAGACACTGCTGCACCCTGGTCCTGAACGGGTCCTCGCCGAACTCCGCCGCCGATTCTGGGTTATACGCGGCAGAGAGGCCATACGCAAACACCAACACTTGTGCCTCGATTGTCAACGGTGGAGAGCCAAACCTGATTTACCTAAGATGGCTGACTACCCCCCTGCTCGACTTCGACTCCATAAACCGCCTTTTTATTCAACCGGAGTTGATTGTTTTGGCCCTTTCCAGGTGAAGATTGGCCGTCGCAGTGAGAAACGGTGGGGAATAGTTTACAAATGCATGACAACTCGTTCAGTGCATCTGGATCTGCTGGAGAGTCTCGACACAGACGCTTTTTTAATGTCACTGAGGAGATTTATCTCACGGCGCGGCAAACCCTTTGAACTCCTCATGGACAATGGGACCAACTTTGTCGGCGGAGACAGGGAATTGCGGGAATCAGTCGCCTCGATGGCACCTCAACTGAGAGAACAACTTGCAGAACATCAGATCACCTTCAAGTTCAACCCTCCGGGTGCGCCACACTTTGGTGGCACCTGGGAAAGGGAAGTAAAGTCTATCAAAACCGCACTCAGAGTTGTTCTCAAAGACCAGTCTGTTCCTGAACCGGTGCTCATGACTACCCTCGTGGAAGTGGAGGGCATTTTAAATGCTAAGCCCCTAGGCTACCTATCGTCAGACGCCTCAGACCCGGACCCAGTCACGCCCAACCTCCTCCTCATGGGCCGCCACGACTCATCTCTGCCTCAAGCAGTTTATGACCCCGGTGATATAGGAAGGAGGCGCTGGAGGCACAGCCAAACCATCGCTGATCACTTCTGGTCGTCTTTCATCCGACATTACCTGCCAGGGCTGCAAGAGCGTAGCAAGTGGAGGAAGGATGGCAAAGCACTCTCGGTTGGTCAAGTCGTCTTGATTGTGGATCCTCAGCTTCCTCGAGCTTCATGGCCTGTGGGACGAATCACTCAGACACATCCAGGAGCTGATGGACGCATCCGCACAGCCAGGGTTCAAGTGAAGGACCGCACCTACCTTCGTCCAGTAGCCCGACTCATCCTGTTACCACCTCTTGAAGATTCAGATGAGGACATTTCCACATAGCCTTTCTTCTGACTTTCAACTGCCATGTGGACAGTTGGGGGCGGCTGTGTCCGAAAGCCTATGCACCTGACACTGACGTTTACAGAGTCCCCGCGAATGCCCCATCACGCGCGCAGCGCGTGCACATCCAAGCAGCGCTGCGCTCTTAATTGATTCTTTTCTGCTCCGCTCCGACGCAGAAGTGAGCGAAAAAGGACCGTTTTCATTTGTTCTGTGTGCGTTATTTGAAGTCCAAGTAAGTTTGTAACAAAGTTTAATCTGTATTATTACTGTTTGAGTCTGTTTTTAGGAATTTATTTAGCTAAAATCGGGTTTGTTCCACGTGGACTTTCCCCCCTTAATTAGGGCCTCTCTGTGATAGTCAGACTTATTCTTTTGCACTGTTTACCCTCATTTACATTCTGTTATCTATGTTTATTGCCTATTCTCTCTGTATACATGTCCTGTGTGTATTTTTACTGTATATAATTTATAATTAACCTTTATAATTGCCTTAAGTAACTTCATATTATTTTCCTTTACTGTATTTGTATTTGTTCCAGTTTAATATGATTATTTGATATACTTATTGTTAGAATATCCACTCATGACACATTTCTTGTTTTTCTGTTTGTTTCAGACCACACACCTACACACAAATATACCATGAACCATCATAACCAACCTTTGGAATATATTCAAGTTTGAACCCATTAAAGCTGATCAAGATTCTCTAACCGGAGTCTGTCTGTAGTGTTCCCACCCAACAAAGATCCACCCCCATACTTTACATACCTCATATATACGGTCTATGGATTTTTTCCCCATACATACCAAAATGGTACTTAAAAAGTATAATAATTGTCACAGATATATTGGACGTGCCAGGTTCATTCCTTAGTTTGAAAGAGTTTGAAACCAAATTGAATATACAAAGTTCTAGTAGACAGGATAAAAAGGTTTGGTAAGCAACACCCACTGCCTTATTAAACTTGATACAGAACTATTTGCATTATTCAAAAGGACGGAAGGATTCCCTTAGATGATAAATAATGCAATAATAAAACTATTAATAAAACATTCAAAGATAAATTACTTCCTAATTTTGACAGATTTAAATTTAAAACATGATCTTGGTGATAGTAATATAACCAATAAAGATATAGAATTTATGAAATGGCCGATTCTCCCCAAAGTGAAAGAAATACAGTTTAAAATCAAAGACGGCTACGATACAACAGCAAAGATGTGAACAGAAGCTTTGGTTTGGAGGTGGAGCCACATGTCTGAAGAGGAGGAAACAGCAGAACTTCTCCTCCTGTGACAGGACAAAACACTTTGGGAATAATCTAATGACTTTTGGAAATTTAAGATGGTCATAACTGCAAATACTCTATGGTATTAACACATTTCCAAACTATCTTTAGAGACTTTACAATATAATAATAATTATGGGTCAGTACCACATACACACAAGTAAACTGCAAAACAGAAATCTGGTTTAAATCTGAACTCCTCATATTTTGCTTCTCTGTCGCTCCTAAAAGACTCCAACAAGGACATTCATTTACTCTGTGAGGATGTCTCCAGATATTTATGTTTTGAATCTTAAAAATGTACAACAACAATGAATATAACGGCTTATATAGTCTGGCCTTGCTGTGAACGGTTTTATTTTATTGTAAATGTTCAAAGATGCAACGTAACGTCATATCCAACCGAGACTTATGTACGTTTCATTATAAGTCAGTATATCAAAAATAAAACATGTGAAAAGTACCTTTGAGCAGCCGTAAAAATAAAATAAAATAAAATAAAAGCTCCTGCGCTCACAGACCGTGGATCTTTTATCCAGTCTGTGTCTGCGCTCGAGCCTCGCGCACGGCCGCGCTTTCCCAGAATGCAGTGCGAGTGGCGCGTCATTGGAGAGGGACCATGATGGCGGCGGTCGGTGCATCAGAAGTGATCGCACAGCTGGAGAGCGCTGCCAAAGTTTTAATGGTGAGTGTTCGCGGAGCTGTGCGCTTCTGTGCGGGGCGGGACGCGCTCGGAGCGGCCCGTGCGGGGCCCGGGGCTCTGTCCGGGGCAGTGGTGCTCTGTGACCGGGGAAACGTGAAGCGACTGCGGCTGAAGCATGGCGCAGTCCCGGTCTGTGTGCATCCTTCTCTAACCCCTCATACCCCGCTCATTGTCACAGTCCACATGCCCCAGTCCCGCGCTCAGCTCCTCCCGCTCATCCACGGCCTGAAGCTTTCACCTGATGCCCGCTTATCCGCGGCAGGGGCAAATGGGGCTTTTCTGAAGGTTCCAACCCCAACAACCTGAGTGTTACTGCGCTCCCCAGACAGACCCCCACGGCCTACACCAGTCTACAGGGGCAGGGGCATGAGGGCAGCCTACAGGGGCATGAGGGCAGTCTACAGGGGCATGAGGGCAGTCTACAGGGGCATGAGAGCAGCCTACAGGGGCATGAGGGCAGCCTACAGGGGCATGAGGGCAGCCTACAGGGGCATGAGGGCAGCCTACAGGGGCATGAGGGCAGCCTACAGGGGCATGAGGGCAGCCTACAGGGGCATGAGGGCAGCCTACAGGGGCATGAGGGCAGCCTACAGGGCAGGAGCACAGCGCGCTGTTAAGGTGAAGCTAATGTTCTACTGCATTTTCCCTTGTGGAGGATGTGGTCTCAGTCAGGAGCAGTGTCCTGCAGCTCTCTTGTCTTGAACTTGTCTTGGGACTTCCTTAGCTGGAGGATTTGACCTATGGTGCATGTTTTGGGGTTCTCCCCTATACTAGTCAGCCAGGAATGGACATTTCCTATTCTGAGTGCAAGTAATGTGTTAACAATGAATTAATGTGTTAACAAATGAGTGAATGTATTAACATTGCATTAACTGTGTGTGTACTGCCCTTCCTTCCAGTTTCTTTTCATAGTATCTTGCACATCATTTATTGATTTCTTGCTTGTCATCAATATTCCCTGGTGGTGTGATGCTAACTGTAAGCACTGTTTTGTCTGAAGCTATTTTAAAACAATCAGACCAGAAATAGTTGGAATTAGAGCAGGTGAGCTGATTTGTGCTCTTAAACAAGAGACTCACACAAAACGACAGTCTCACGCTAACTAGCATTAGTGTTTCAGTTGGTCAGGATTAAATGAAAGCTCGTATTGATCACATTCTCCTGAAAATGTGCTGTTTAAATCCATTTTGTATTTTTTCTTGAGTGTTCTCACTATTGTAACTGTGGAACATTCCACCATTATAATACATGTAGAATACTCCCGGTATGTTGTCACTGCAAAGTATCCATTAAACTTTATTTATAGAGTGGTTTTCATACAAAAAATACAACACAACTATCAATTGTTTTCCTCCATAACTGTGTAATAGTACCTTTTCTTCCCAGGCTCCTCCCTCTATGGTCAGCTCCGAGCAGAGGCAGCATGCAGAACATGTCTTCTTGGCCTTCAGGAAGTCCAAGTCGCCGTTTGCAGTGTGCAAACAAATTCTCGGTAGTGTCCACACCGGCACATTCTCTCTGAACAAGTGACCAACTGCAGGCTGATGAGCTCTGCCACTATTTGGCCTGATGTTTAGAGCAGATTTTGGTGGAGGAGTTGTAGTAGAATAAGTACTACAAACACTCTATACTATCTCTGCTCTGCATAAGAATATATAATACTGTTGTTAAAGACGGGCATTATGCAAAATCATTATAGTTGTTTTCCCCTCACCATTTACTCCTCCAAACTTTATGGAGTGAATCCTGAATGTTTGAGCAATTTTTAATTACTTATTTCAAGACTCCAAGTTGCCTTTCAGTTTTAGTTTATCAGCACCACATCAGCACCACAGTCAGCAGAGAGTTGTTTTAGATTAATATTGTAATTTTAAAATGGCACAATAGGTCTTCTTTTAAGTGTGATGCCGTTTTCAGGTCTAAGGCAGCTGATAATAAAATAATGTTTACAATCTTTTTTTGTAGCGAAACACTTCTCACATTAAAAAGGGATTCACACTAACAAGTTTATAAGTATGACAGAAAGGGTCTGAGGTTGAGGTAAGAAGTAGGTGGTGAGATGTACAGTACACATGGGTAATCCTATAGTTCTGATAGAATATTACTACATTATTAACATAACTGCTGTAGTTTGTGGTTAAACGTACACGTTTGAAAGGGGACTGATTATGGGCAGAAATGTACAGCTAACCATAAGGAGAATTTGAATAGGGCCCAGCAGAGATCACTAGATAACTCAAACATGGATGACATCTAAAACCTCTTCAGGCATGTTTTTGATAAGTGAACAACTTTATAACATGATAAAGTGCAGTAAAATGGATGTTGCAGAATTCTCCTCTTTAAACTCTTGTCCCTTTCCCCTGGTCAGAGAGCAGTAAGGTGGACTATGTGCTGTTCCAAGCGGCCACAGCCATCATGGAGGCAGTAGTCCGGGAGTGGATCCTCCTGGAGAAGAGCAGCATTGAGTCTCTGCGCACGTTCCTCCTCACCTATGTCCTCCAGAGGCCCAAGTATGTGACGCATACACACACACTATGTCCTCCAGAGGCCCAAGTATGTGACACATACACACACACCTATGTCCTCCAGAGGCCCAAGTATGTGACACATACACACACACCTATGTCCTCCAGAGGCCCAAGTATGTGACACATACACACACACACCTATGTCCTCCAGAGGCCCAAGTATGTGACACATACACACACACACCTATGTCCTCCAGAGGCCCAAGTATGTGACACATACACACACACCTATGTCCTCCAGAGGCCCAAGTATGTGACACATACACACACACCTATGTCCTCCAGAGGCCCAAGTATGTGATACATACACACACACCTATGTCCTCCAGAGGCCCAAGTATGTGACACATACACACACGCACAGACAGACACACACACACAGACACACACACAGACAGACACACACACACACACACACAGACACAGTCCTCCAGAGGCCATAGTATGTGATACATACACACACACCTATGTCCTCCAGAGGCCCAAGTATGTGACACATACACACACACACCTATGTCCTCCAGAGGCCCAAGTATGTGACACATACACACACACCTATGTCCTCCAGAGGCCCAAGTATGTGATACATACACACACACCTATGTCCTCCAGAGGCCCAAGTATGTGACACATACACACACGCACAGACAGACACACACACACAGACACACACACACACAGACACACACACAGACAGACACACACACACACACACACACACACACACACACAGACACACACACACACACACAGACACACACACAGACACACACACACAACACACAGACACACACACACACACACATACAGACACACACACAGACACACACACAGACACACACACACACACACACACACACACACAGACACACACAGACACACACAGACACACACACACACACACACAGACACACACACAGACACACACACAGACACACACACACACACACAGACACACACACAGACACACACACACACACACACAGACACACAAACACACACAGACACACACACACAGACACACAAACACACACAGACACACGCACACACACACACACACACACACACACACATCTCTGATGAATATTCATTTAGACTTAAAATAGGCCAAACAGACTGTTCTGCACTGAAACACTCTGTGCTCCTTTTTGGACCCTCACCCACAGTTTGAGAACCTCTTCTTTCAGAGAACTTCCACTGACACTTTACACAAACCTGGTTCAAAGCTGCTGTTGAATGGAACACAGCCTCCTCCATGGAGATTTGCCATGTGGCTTTAATCCTTTCATTCTTATTACAAACTTGGGTGTATCCAGGTATTTGTTTTCTATAATCTAATGAGGCAGTTCAAGTTTTGACCTTCGGAAACCTTCAGAAACCTGTGGGGAAAGTCTGTATTGTGGGATGTCTCATAGCTCCTTATCGCTGTTGAGCTCCTGAGGTTCCTGTGCTAAAGGAGCGATGAAAGAAGCCATGCTCCTTTTCCTCACTACTTCCTGATTCAGCACACTGTTCTGACACTGACGGTCCTCATCACGCTTTTGGCTCGGGGCATAAAAGCCAATTTGACAAATTCCAAACTAGCCACTCCCCCATGTCCTACAGAGACCCAAGCATATGACACACACACACAAATACACACACACACATTCACACATAAACACTACACACCTTCACATACACTTATGTCCTCCAGACATGCTGCTGTCAGCCTCTTTATTTACAAATGTCTGGATGAACCTCTTCTACTTGACCCTGGTGTTTTTATTGTGCTATTTTGATATTAAATATGAACCAGTGAGTGATATGAACCCTCTGTCCCCGAGGTCACTCCCTGTAGCTTTAGCAGCAGGTTTGGTTGTCAGTGTTGCTAAGAACCCTCCACCTGCCAAACCAACGGTGCATTTGAAGAGGAGCCTTATCCTCAGCAGCCCCATAAATATGGAACTGCTCTAAATTTGCACCTAAAACTGCTGGCCTCAACCAGCTTCATTTGACCGAACGCTATGGGTGACTTCACACTTACTCTGTGCTCTTAGTCTGACCCTTACTCTGTGCTCTTAGTCTGACCCTTACTCTGTGCTCTTAGTCTGACCCTTACTCTGTGCTCTTAGTCTGACCCTTACTCTGTGCTCTTAGTCTGACCCTTACTCTGTGCTCTTAGTCTGACCCTTACTCTGTGCTCTTCAGTCTGACCCTTACTCTGTGCTCTTAGTCTGACCCTTACTCTGTGCTCTTCAGTCTGACCCTTACTCTGTGCTCTTCAGTCTGACCCTTACTCTGTGCTCTTAGTCTGACCCTTACTCTGTGCTCTTAGTCTGACCCTTACTCTGTGCTCTTCAGTCTGACCCTCACTCTGTGCTCTTAGTCTGACCCTTACTCTGTGCTCTTAGTCTGACCCTTACTCTGTGCTCTTAGTCTGACCCTTACTCTGTGCTCTTAGTCTGACCCTTACTCTGTGCTCTTAGTCTGACCCTTACTCTGTGCTCTTCAGTCTGACCCTCACTCTGTGCTCTTAGTCTGACCCTTACTCTGTGCTCTTAGTCTGACCCTCACTCTGTGCTCTGCCTCTGACCCTTCCTCTGTGCTCTTAGTCTGACCCTCACTCTGTGCTCTTAGTCTGACCCTTACTCTGTGCTCTTCAGTCTGACCCTTACTCTGTGCTCTTCAGTCTGACCCTCACTCTGTGCTCTTAGTCTGACCCTTACTCTGTGCTCTTAGTCTGACCCTTACTCTGTGCTCTTAGTCTGACCCTCACTCTGTGCTCTTAGTCTGACCCTTACTCTGTGCTCTTCAGTCTGACCCTTACTCTGTGCTCTTCAGTCTGACCCTTACTCTGTGCTCTTAGTCTGACCCTTACTCTGTGCTCTTAGTCTGACCCTTACTCTGTGCTCTTAGTCTGACCCTTACTCTGTGCTCTTAGTCTGACCCTTACTCTGTGCTCTTAGTCTGACCCTTACTCTGTGCTCTTCAGTCTGACCCTTACACTTTGCTCTTCAGTCTGACCCTTACTCTGTGCTCTTCAGTCTGACCCTTACTCTGTGCTCTTCAGTCTGACCCTTACTCTGTGCTCTTCAGTCTGACCCTCACTCTGTGCTCTTAGTCTGACCCTTACTCTGTGCTCTTCAGTCTGACCCTTACTCTGTGCTCTCAGTCTGCAGAAGTACGTTCGTGAGCAGATCCTGTTGGCTGTGGCGGTCATCGTGAAGAGGGGCTCTCTGGACAAGTCCATCAGCTGCAAAAGTCTGCTTCATGAAGTGGGTCAGCTGATCAGCAGTGGAAACCCTGCAGCTGTGAGCATCTTCATATCCGTATCTGTGGGGCAGGCACAGTGTGGTCAGGGCTGTGGATCCGTCATGTTCAAGGCTCAGTTCTGCTCCACTTTTGTATAGAAACAGATCTGTTCCAAACTTAGAAACCGCCACTGTATTTAAATATAACTTTAAATGTTGATCATGTCAAGGCTGTGTTCTCTTAAACAACCACCAGAGGGCGTACAGTCATAGAGTTGACTAACCTTACAAGACAGAGCAACAAAAACCAAACATGGAGGCTCCACCAGCAGTTTTTAGATCAAATCTGTTGGAAAACAGCTAAGAAAACAAAGTGATAGAAGCATTTATTTGTTTTTCACTTTTTAAAAAAGTTTTAAAAAGATTCCAGATTCTCTGCATATGACACAAATGTTTTGAGAGCTTTGGCCACACCCCCTTTTTAGTTGACTAATCGATCAGCAGCACATCCAACAAGAATTTATTTCACTGCCGTCTAACTGGAAGTAACTAAAGAGAAGAATAAATGAATTGGAATGTATTAACTCAATGGTGAATAAAAATATATAATTGTAAATCAGTACATTCCGACATTTTTTCTTTTCCATCTTTACAACCGTGTCATTTGTGCCCAGAGAAATGACTTCACTGAGAATAAACCGGATGATTTACACTAAGTGTGTTCCCTGCGGATGTGGAGTTATGTTTTGTTTCATTCACAGATTTAGAGTTCTTCTCTCAAACAGAAAACACTCTTTTTCTCCTTGTGATGTCATGTGGTAATGTAGGAAGTGCTCCACTGTATTTTTAAAGTCCATACACTTTCAGTAGAATAATTTGGATCATTTCAGTCCTGGAATTGCTCATTTCTACTGAACTAAAGGTAAAATGCAGCCGTTAACTCTAACATTATCACTTCATGACATCACAAAGTGGAACAGAGCCTTTTGAGTGGTGGAGTTGTAGACAGACTAATAATAAAGACTCAAATGCGTGAATGAGGTAAAAACATTCTCATATGGTTTAAAGCTCTCAAAAGTCACTCAGGACCTTTAAAGATTGTGATTTGAATTTAGCGTAAAAATACTGCGCACTGTGTGGAGGTGGTCCTTGTGTGTGGAGGTGGTCCTTGTGTGTGGAGGTGGTCCTTGTGTGTGGAGGTGGTCCTTGTGTGTGGAGGTGGTCCTTGTGTGTGGAGCTTTCGGTTTTGTGCTAGTGATCCTCTGTGTGTGCAGCAAACCCTGGCCTGCTCTATCCTCACGGCCCTGCTCAGCGAGTTCTCCAGCTCCAGCAAGACCAGCAGCATTGGCCTCAGCATGGAGTTCCACGGCAGCTGCAAGCGCCTCTTCCAGGTCTCACTTCCACACTCCTCCACCACCTCACCTCCACTCCACACTCACTCACTTCCACACATTCACCCCATTCCTCACATCCACTCCCCTGGTTTAGTCCATGTGGCCTTCTCTGGGTGGACTTGTTGGGCGCTGTATGCTGTGGCACTCACTCTCTCCTCTCTTATCTCTGTGCTCTTGTTATCTGGCAGGAGGAGGTTCTTCGTCAGATCTTTGTCATGACCATGGAGGTGCTGCAGGAGTTTAGCCGCAGAGAGAACCTCAGTGCACACATGTCATCTGTGTTCCAGCGGTATCTGGCTCTGGCCAATCAGGTGCTCAGCTGGAACTTCCTGCCCCCAAACCATATCCTTTGTGTGAGACGTGGGACGGCTGAGCGCACGAGGCCTGTCGGCATTACACATTTTGAAGCATGATATATTTTCCTACAGGGATGTGCTGAGATAAATGATAATACTGAAACTACTTTATGCCACTGATCATAGACACTGACATAGAAGTGAGTGAGACGTCTCTTATAGTTTTCTGTTGAAACCAAATGAAGCTCATCCAGGCTAGAAACTATTTCGGCTACTCTACAACTAGGGGCCATGTTTGGAAACTAGAACATGAAACGAAAGAGTCAAAGATGGTTGAAGTTACATGTTTCCTTCCACTCGGGTGTTTAGCACCGTGGCATGGAGGAGGTCACTGTGGCACTGCTCAGGTGGAATGGAAGCCCAGGATGCTGTGACAGTGGCTTCAGGTCATCTGCATCACTGCTCTGGTGTCTCTCATCCTCCAGACAATATCCCAGAGATTCTCTAAGCCACATGTGTCAAACATGCGGCCCGGGGGCCAGATCCGGCCCTCCAAGACCTTTAATCTGGCCCTCGGCTGATTTTTCTATTAAAATACTTAAAATGTTCAGATTTTTCTGTTAATTTTCTGCGTTTAGCACAGCAGCGTCTCCGGCGTTTCTGTGCGTTGCGACTCCCACCAGAGCAGCACAAATGAAGACTTTCCTCTTTCCAAACGCTCTTAAAGGACGATCGTTTTGACTGTCGACCGTGACCCTCATCAGCAAAATGTCAAAAAATGAGAAAAGCAGATGCTGAGTTCAGGATTTCCCAAGAAAAATAGTCCAATTCTTATTTGTTGACAGAGGTGAATGGGAAATCTGTGCTCAGTGTGTTTGGAACAAGTGGCGTTGCTCGAGGAATATAATCTTAAACACCACTACGAGACACGGAGAAAAAATACAATAACTTGAAGAGAGAACTGAGTTTTCTGATCCGGCCCTTTTGGGATCAAAGTAGGCTGCATACGGCCCCCGGACCAAAATGAGTTTGACACCTCTGCTCTAAGGGGTTCAGGGCAGGGGAATCTACAGGCCAATCAGGCAGAGTAACACCATGGTCAGTGCGCCGTCTTTTGGTACCTTTGGCTGTGTGAGCAGGTGCCAAGTCCTACTGGAAAATGAAATTAGCACCTTTATAAAGCTTGTCAGCAGAAGGAGCGTGTAGTGCTCTAAAATGTCCTGGTAGATGGTGGACTTCAAAAAGAGGCCTTCACAGTGGACCAGCACCAGCAGAGGACATGGCAGCCCAGTCACCACTGCAGACTGTTGAAGCTTCACACTCTTCTGACATGTCTCGTGTTCACTCCTTCTGAAGCTTGAGACTGGAATTTGCTTGTCGGTTGTCTCAAGGCTGTGGTCATCCCTTTAGCTCCTACTCCTTTTCCTCCACTCTGAATATACTTGGAACAGCGCTCTGAACAACCAGCTCCTTTAGCAGTGACATTTTGTGGCTTTCTCCTTGTGGAGGGTGTCAGTGACCCAGACTGAGAGACCATTTAAAGGCTCAGGAAACCTTGGCAGGTGTTTTCAGTGAATTAGCCGATTCAAGTGTGACACCGTGACTTGGTGACTTTTTTCATAATATTAATTTTTTCTGAGACACAGAATTTGGGGTTTTCATTAAATAAAGAGTTGAAGGCTTCACTCTAATATATTATAGTTTTATATTGTATATATTATATAGATATACACATTTTTTTTAGAAGGACTAGTATTTACAATGTGATTTAATGCCATGAGTCAGGGTTGTCAAAAGTACTCGGTTTGAGCAAGTATCAGTACTAAAGTTAAAATGAAGCAGCTTTAGATCTGAAGCTGTAGCTCATAGACCAGTGCACACCCATGGAGCACTGTGGAACCTGCTGCACCTCTGCAGGAGCACACAGGTGTAAGGCGCCATGGAACCTGCTGCACCTCTGCAGGAGCACACAGGTGTAAGGCGCCACATGGGAATAGGAAAAGTAAAACCATTTAATGTTGAAAATCACATTCTGTTGTCTAAATAGTGTTTTTGTGTTTTTGTGGTATCAGAATCAGTATTGGGTATGGAGTTGATTCCTTGGTTTCAAAATTGAGTTTGAAATTGTAGTATTGCGATAACACTGATGTGATAAATGATAAATAAATATGATAAAAATGTCAAGCCTTTTCACATCGGGGGATTCTGTATAACAGGGTTAAACTTGACAAAATCATTTCACTAAATTTAAACTGGGCAGTGGCAAAATATTGGCCAGTCCTCCTCCTTATGCTGCTGGCTCGTGTGTTAAAGCTGCACTAACCTTCTGTGCTGTGTTAGAATTCCTTTCCTCTGACATAGACGTGAAATCAGCTTTATCCTGTGTATCGTGTTGTGATCTTTGTATTCAAATACCTCACCTGTATTCTAGACATCATTGCTCTGTACATGCTTCATTCTTCAGGTTACTTCTTCAAATGGGTGATAGACGTGGTATTCAGCAGCGCTGTGTAGCTTTTTGGCCACAATCTGCTGCTCGCAAGTGTGATGTGCAGTTATCCATAGGACGAAGTTTACACCGACGTACCGTAAAGGGGAAGGTTTAAGCTCTGTGCATTGTTTTTAAACGGCTTTTTTCAGATTGCGTAGTGAAACCGGTAGACCGCCAAAGCACACTGTTCTTACCGTTCTTACTTCAAAATTTACAAAGGATGATATACTTGTTCCCTGGTTCCCTCATCAAAAACATGCCTGAAGATGTTTTAGATTTCATTCACGCGTGTTGGAGTAATCTAGTGATCTCTCCCAGGCCCTGTTCGAAGCTCAGCCCACAGCCCCGTGTCACCCGTGCTCCCACACAACAGTTTTCCATAAAGACACAAAAACATGATACAAAATGATACGATACAACTTCACAAATCTGATGTGCAGTAGTTTTATTAGCCGAAGCTGAAGGGGGGAGGGCAAGTGAGGGAAAACTCAGAGTATCAGAAATGAAACTGAAGCTTGTTAAATATGTTAATCTGTTGTTTTTGTTGAATACAGCGTTTTCAAAACCATAAAATATCAGACTTGGTATTGAGTCTATTCCTTCGTATCGAAATGGAGTTTGAAATGTTCGTACGGTGACGTCACTGCTATGTGGCCTGCATACGTCTATACAATTCTATTTAATGGAACCATTGCAAATGAATTCTTGTCATAACTTGTCCTTTCTGGCCGTGCCCGTCCCATGTCCCCCGTGAGTTCGGGCGCTGCGCCGTGTCCTGATCACTCTCGGCTTAGTGGCGCATGTGCGGTGACAGTTGCTCACATTGTTGCGTAAAGCTTTTGTTGGGCGTATGGCTTATGGTGGCTCCAGCATGAGGAGATGTGACACCCCCCCTATCACTTTCAAAGGGCTGGGGCCTGAGCTGCTCCCTGGAGAATGCCTGGCTCGTGCCCACCATATGCCTGTGCTTAGAGGCAGACATGGGCAGCCTATAGAGGGGCCTCGCCATTTGGTATTATGCACTCTTGTAGCTCGGGATCAGAACGGGATCAAGAGATGGAATCCTTTTGGAAATGATGTGCTATATTTTGGGATGCTAAACTGTCTCTGTATTGGAATTAAGCTAAGAATGTTAATCACAGAAAGCATTTACATTCTTGTCTGAAGTAGGAGAACGCCGTTTCACATTTTAGACTTCAACATTCACTATTGTTGCTCTTTAAGCTCACCTCTCAGATCTTTTAACTTATAGTTGTTCCGTTCACCATTTCCCCTCCCCAAGTCTTATTTGGAGTAATTCGTGCATGTTTGATAAATCTTTGCTTGTTTTCAAGATGCCATAGTTCCAACCAGTCTTTGTTTTCACTGCACTATACAATACACGGCCTCCGCTCCATACTTTGTTCTTCCATTTTATTTTCTTATTCGGTGATGTGCATAAGATTCGCTAGTGTCTTGTAGCCATTTTCGTACAAATGAAGAAAAATGCGAGTGCAAAGTGCAGTTTTTAAGAGGGGAGCACAACTTCATGGCCCTTTGTTGTGATGGTCATTGGGTCTCACAGGTTTCTAACAGGAACAGTGCATTTGTTTGTTTTATTAAGTTGTTTTACTGAATACTGCCATTTACAATATGCAACTTAACAGAATGATTCACCAGTGTCATAGATTATAACTATATATCAGACGCAAGTGTAATACCTTCTTTAATTATTGTTAAATTCTAATGTGTCTGTATGTTCTCTGACAAACCAGTAACAGAAGCTCCTAAGTCCTGTATTACTCAAAATGGACTCTTGAGCTTTAAGCCGTGTTATAATGGTGTTGTTATAATGGTGTTACCTCCTCAAAAACATTTCATTCACACATGTTTGAGTAACTCTTTATTATTAGTCTGTCTACATCTCCAAAGCTCAGAATGCTCTGTTCCACCTTGTGATGTCATGAAGTGATCAGCTCCTTTTACTTCTTGTTCAGCAGAGATTGTCAGTTCCAGGGCCAAACTACATAGGATTTGTGTGTTAAACCTGTGTGAATGGAACAAAACAACTCCAGTTCTGTTTTTGATCAGGTCACAGTTACGGATGTAACAATAACTCAAATCTGGTGATATATCATCAAAGGTCTCACAATAATATCGTGGAGCATCACAATATATCGAAAACAGAGTGCGATGCGCTCACCCCTTTATCAAACACTCAATGCCACTCATCAGTGACACTCATGGTATACAGCAGTACAGACTGGCACTGCCCATTGCCGCGACAGCGGTATAATTGTAATCGTTAACTCGAGTAAACGCGTGCGTGCTTCACACTGCTGAACAATCACAATAGGCCCTACGCCGCTCAGGCCTAATAATAAGAAAAAACAGAATAACAAATAAAAAGCTTTCGGGTTATTGTGTCAGTGACTTGAAGTAGTTTTGCATTTTCTGCCACTCTATATTGGGCTTGTGAATGTGCTAAGGCTTCTCCCTACGCCTGTCACCACATCTGACACACACAACTGGACCATAGTGACTGTAGTGCGCTCCCCTCCCCATGGCCTGGTCCAAGTATGCCATTAGCCATGTGTAAAAGTGCTCTGGCCCCAGGTGAAGGTCACACTGGGCCTGTAAACTGAAGCTCCATGTGTCTGCCTGCTCTGCTGTGTCAACATGGGCCACACGCTCCGACAGCTGCAGCCGGCTGAAGCTCCAGGGCCGTCATCAGCACATATACACACACTGTAGTGTGTGTGTGTTTGCAGTCATCAGGCACTTTTTCAAAAGCCTCTGTGCACAGTAGCACTCTAGCATTGTGGCATTGTTTTAATATTTTATTATGCCTCAAAAGCGTTAGCATTAGTCTGGGCATTGAGACACACACTCTCTAAACACAGAAGTGTGCTCTGCTGAAGTATTCCTTTGTATACTTGTCAGGGACATCCACCCACAGCTCCCTGTTCACTGCCTTATCTTTAAATATATATTTATTATTTATATAAATATATATTTAATTATAAATATATCATTTTAACATGATTTGGCAAAAACCTCAGATACATACACATTATTTTTGTAGTGCAATCAATTTTGAGCAGTGAAGTGAAAGTTGAAGACATTTCTCTGACTCATTATAGACACTACTGCCTACCACAGTGTGCATGCTTTATTGTCCTGTTTTCAAATGAATAAGATCGCTTTAATGTCTGTCCAGCAGGTGACAGAAATGTGTGACAAGGCACAACATTCATCATAAGAGACAGACAAACCCTGTTTAGCAGCAGTGGCCTGAGCTCTTCTGGGGACTTTAGAGAGGCAATTGCATTAGGAATAGGGAGACCGGGCGTCCCTATTTCCCCGGGACAGTCCCAGTTCTGAGCCCCGTGTCCCCTGTCCCAGCAGATTTATCCAAAACCACTGATTTGTCTCAGTTTTATACAAGAAATGTCCCTGGTGTCCCTGTTTTTGACCAATCTGATCCTGCAACAGTAAAGTGAGGCATAAATTGTAATGACCATACGGACTTAGATGTTAGTCATGAATGGTGTCTGCAGAACAATTTTTCTCAATTACGCACTCGTTTCAGAATTTTATTATTGCCAAACACCGTCTCAGGATTTATTTTGAAATGGTCATTGAGGATTGAAGGAGTTTTAAAGGAGTTCAGCAGTTTAAAGATCCTATATTACACAAATTTGAATTAACAGCTTTAAGCCATGTTTATTATTATTCTGTTCCCTCCTCAAAAACAGACCTGGAGTTGTGTTTTGTTTCATTCACATGTTTGAGTAATGAGTCTAAATGCTCAAAATGATCTGAAAATGCTCTCAATATCCTGGTGAAGGTGCATGGAGTTTAAAACCACAGAAGAGCCCTTCCTGTATTACCGCATGTGTGTTTTCAGTTTGAGGGAAGAACGAAATGTCTAAATAGGCAGAGTTTGTGTGAATGAAACTAAACACAGCTCTGGTGTACAGGCCTGTGTGTTTGTGATGAGGAAAGCAGGAAATGGGCCCTTTACAGACCGGGTATAATCTCTAACCCCCACCACAGTCAGATCACCATGTTACCTTTGATTGTTTTGAAAATGCTGTAGAATCTTGTAGATAACCGTAAGGAGGGTTTGAATAGGGCCCAGGAGAGATGGCTGAGATACTCAGAATAGCATGGGTGACCTCTAAAACCTCTTCAGGCAAAAATATTGACCTACTGCGCTGTACTTACTTTAGATTTTTCCCTTAATTTGTCATATGTGTCGTATTCAGCAACGTCTCAGCCATTTGGGTGCAAACGAAAAAAATAAACTGTAGCTCTCCATATAGTCAGAAGTGGATTGTACTCAGTTACATGTACAGTAACCTTTTAAAATGGTACTTTTCAGAGTACTTTTCTAGCTGCATGAAGCGTGCTGCTGGCTGAGTAATATTTTTATTGAAATAACAGTATTCTTACATGAGTAAAGTGCTTCCTCTTCCCACTGTAAGTCTAAAGGGACAAAATCTTTATGTTCTGTACATTCTGAAATGATTTGAACCTGATTTGTGTTTCTTGCCTTCAGATGTGATTGAGGTTAGTTTAGTCTGTCCTTCAGAAACACCAGTTTGTGTGGAATATTTATATGTGCATATTGTCTTATAAATTCCATTAACTTTAAATTATAAATCGCATGGCCCAGTTACTCTTTAAGTTACTTTTGACTCTTGAGTCATTTCTTGGACCACTACTTTGTGATTGTGTTTTATTTTGAAGTGAATTTTTAGCTCCCTCCCTCTGCACATAGTCGACCAGAAGTCATTTTAGAACAATATTGCAATTTAAAATGTCCAAAATCTAAAATAATTCTCCATCTGTGTCAGAGATAGCTATAGTTTGTGGAAAAAATGATTCTGGGGTCTTGAGTGGGGATGCAACGATCCAGCTTTTCCACTTCTGATAACAATTCCAATAATATAGCCGCAAGCGGCGATGATCGGCCCTTGTGTGCGCCTACGCTGCACCCTGCAAAACGACATGCCCTACAAACGCTGCGCTGCCCAGCGAATGCAATGCCCCACACTGACCCTAATAACCGTAAACTCCAACCACTCTTTTCATATGCTTTATAGTGTGTTATATTCAGGCCGAGATCACATATTAGTGATTCAGATTTCCCAGGCCAATACATCCTCCATCAGAAAAATTACATAGTGCACCTTTAAATGATTTTTGAGGAGTGTTTGCACCCCTGGTGGCCAACAGTGAAAAATTCACCATGTCCGAAATATTTTTTTTTGCTCGTAGTCATACATAGAATTCAATCTCCAAATTTGGTACAAATCCGCACTAAGGTGTAATTTTTCCTATGCTTTATAGAGTTTTATATTCAGGCCGAGATCAGCGTCAGTGATTCAAATTTCAGCGCAATTGGACTAAGTCTGTGCCAACGGGAGCAAATCTTCACATTGAATATTGTCTAAAATTTTTATTGAAATTTGGAGCTTTGCCGCACGTAAACCGTAACAGTTTTCAAAAAAATGGAGGTAACGTTTGAAGCTGCACTTCTCTAGATGATGTACGGTGATTTTCAGCCCTGTGGGTGAAACGCCTTCAGGAGTGTGTTCAAACATAACATGAGTCAAAACATGGACTCTGCATTTTGAAGATTTCAATCCAAGATGGCCGCCTTCTGCTTTGTCAGGGGGCGTGGCCATAATAATATTTTTTGTTTGTCTTCACGTGATGAATGCTTGTACCGAATTTCGTGGCTCTATGACAAAGTTGAACTGGGTCGGCTCCCATAGGAATGGGCGGAGCCTAATATTCGAGGTGGCGAATTATCTCCATTTTTTGATCCTCACACATGAAACCTGTATTTTCTCGAATGGCTCAACATTTCTGAACTTTTCGCAAAGTTTGAGTTTTTTAACGTGTTTGTGGGGTAACATTTTATTTCAATCTGTAGGGGGCGCTAACGCACCAAATTAAATTCATTCACATTCAGTCGCTTTAGGGCAGAGACTTTAAGAACTGTGTCACATTTCATTGAAATCAGAGTTTGAGCAAATAGGAGCAAATTGTAAATATCCAAATCTTATGTTCATTATTTGTGGCTTCACTGCTCAGAGACGTCAGACGGATTTGGATGTGGATATTTTTTGATGTTCTGCCCCTGGAGATAATGTGGACCAAATTTGAGGCCGTTCGGGTGACGCTCTGGGAGGAGTGCGTTTCAGCTTCACAAACTTTAATCCAAGATGGCCGCCTCCTGGTGATGTCAGGGGGCGTGGCCATAATAATGGCTTTGTCTTGTCTTGTCATGATCGACTTCTGTGTTAAATGTTATGATTCTACGTGCACATTTTTGGGGGTTAATTCGTATTCCCTAATGTATTTTTGTCTCGTTAGGGGGCGCTGACGAGCCATTTTATTTATTTATTGAAAATGGAAATAGCCAAAAGTTAGAGAGGCAGAGTTTTTCCAAACATGGCCAAATTTCATGAGTTTTCGACATTGTTCACTGGGTGAAAAATGGGTGAGTGCGTTAGGAGAAAAAATAGAAGAATAATAATATTCTGATAATATGAGAACAATGTTCCGCTTTTTTTTGGCCGACAAATTATACATTTTGGGAAACCTCTGGTGCAGCTGCGTCATGGTGAGGGTCCCTGGTCACTACAGGCGAGTCACGTCGTGTCATTTTAGTTCCCGCCCCCTGTGAGCTTCGCTATGTGATACTAATGGGCCCTTCACCAGCCTCTGGCTCTCGGGCCTAATAACCCAAGTGTCTGCTGATATTATCCGATACCAATACAGAGTCTGAAAACAGCACTGATTTCCTTTAAACTAAAATAACAAAAGAACTGATCCAGTATGTGGCCGTTATTTACCTCTTAAGTAACAGCAGAGCACATTCTGGGCCAAATACAACCAGTAAATAGTGAAATATTGTGTAGAGCAGCAGGGGACAGGAGGAGCTGAAGGAGCAGATACACTTTTGTCTAATCACTTAATTGATAAATATGAAGTGTAATAACATGTGTGGCCCTACAGTCGTGATGCATGTGGGGAATTGGTGTTTGGTGAAGATGACTTAATTTTGTCATTTGTATAACTCTGAACACACAAAACCCACTCACAACACAATATATAAAGAAATAAAACCAATTAAAAATCATGACGCCAAAACTGCAAATTGATTTAATTATTGTAAATTGGTTAAAAAACTCGCCTCATCAAAATTCTGTTTCTTCTGACCCCTAATTACTCCATGATTTTATATGTCCAAACAGGATATTGACTGAATCAATATTTGGAAGCCGATGTCTGATTCAGCAAATATTTCACTCAGTATCAGAGCAGATCCGATACCAGTGTCTGTGCTTCCTGAGCAGGGCTGAGCAGAGAGGACTTTACACACTTCTAAATGTGATACGTTATTGCGTAAAGTTAATTTCAGAGGAATTGATGGACGTGCTGATGGTGCAGACTGCCTTGGAGGGGGAGGGGGGGTTTGTTATTTCACATGTTGAGCTGAGGAGCAGACGTGGGGCAGGATCCAGCCCTTAAAGCCCCGCACGCTCCTCAGACTGTGCGCACACCACAGCCGATAATAAGGAGCGGACACGCGAGAAGCTGCTAATCCCACAGTCGTTCCGCTCATAAGGAGCATTGTTGGGTATTTAAAGCTGCTACAATGAGCTCTCCTCAGGAATCCCCAAAACCATCAGTCACTCAAGTCCCTGTTACAACAAACTCTCTATTCTAGGGTTAGATTTATGCCAGTAACAAGCGGGAAATCCCAGTACAACCGTTTCTAAATGAACAAGATCATGAATAAAACATTAAAGCAGACATCTACTATATAGTTATAAATATAGACCCCTATGGATCATTCTTATAACTTGGACATTATATGTCTCAATATGGGAGACAATAGCTCAGTTGGAGTTTTTGTCCACTGATCCAAAGGCAGTTTGAATCCCACTCTTGACATAAACATCATTGGTAGAGAAGTGGGATCCACTGACCCACAGGTTGGGTGATTCCACCTCACACAGATGAGTGCTGCCTGTGTCCTTGTGACCACAAAGGAAATAACCGAACAGAAGGTGATGCAATCTTACGCCATTAAAGCAAATAGCCGCCTGTTGTACCTACAGTGATGCTGGCTGTAAAGTAGAGCAGAACGTGTGATACATGATGTGGAATAATGAAGTGCTTTGAGCAGATCTGCAGTGAGCTCCTCTTGGGACTGATCGAACTGAGCCCACAGCAGAACAGGCCTGTGCTCATTCTTTTACACACATTTACACCTTGTGCACCTTACACTACACGAGCTGCTTCAGCTCCGGACACCAGACACACCACAGATCACATGGCACAGGAGACATAACGGTCACATGACACAGACATAACGGTCACATGACACAGACATATCGGTCACATGACACAGACGTATTGGTCACATGACACAGATGTATGCATCACATGACACAGACGTATTGGTCACATGACACAGACGTATTGTCACATGACAGAAATATTGTCACATGACACAGACATATCGGTCACATGACTTTTATGACTCTCACAGCGACACAGCTCGTCACAGTTGTCACCTTCTGAACTCGCCTCGTCTGACATCACTACTTTGAAGATGGAAAAGTTCTCTATAAAATATGACCGCACTCAAACATGCACGAGTTCCTCCAAATCCCACTTCAACTCAATATATGAGAAGGGAAATGGTTTAAAGCTCTGAAAAGCCCTTTTTGCAGAAAAAATGCTTTAAGTGCTATGAATAGAAAAAACTCCATAATAGAAGCATAGATTTAGTCGGACCTGCAGTCTTCTCACAGGAGTGAAAGTGGCCGTGGTGGTGCAGTGGTTAGTGCTTTCACCTCACTTTGTGTGGAGTTTGCATGTTCTCCTCTGTGTAGGTTTCCTCTCCGTGCTCTGGTTTTCCCACCACTAAAAACATATAATAGGGTCAGAGGGGAGCCTCTGAGACCAGGACTCAAAAAGGGATTCTTAATCTCAGATCTTTTACCCGTGTTATAGTTGTTTCCCCTCATCATTTACTCATTTGAGCGTGTTTGAAGAATTTTAGACAGCCGTTTGGTACAAATAAATGTTTTTCTTTATCAGGTCTTAGTGATATTTGGCCCTCGCCAGTAAGTTAATGGCGAGGGCCAAATATCAGGGGTATTGTTCTTCCTCGGTTTCTTACGCTCTATTATTTTTTTTTTTCTTTGCAAACGATCATGATTTTGAGGGCCTGAACATCGACTCTATTAGTCCCAAAGTGTTGAGTTGTGAGACGGGTTGGAATGAGGAGCATAGAGGAGCTCCTGTGACTAAACCAAACTGTTGTCAAGATGGATGTGTCTCTGTACTTACTGTGGCCCCTGACCCCCTCAGCTCCACACTGAAGTCAAGATGGCAGCATGTGAAGTCCTTTGAAAACCTCTGACCACATGCAGACACTTGTCCTAATCAATCCATGTTCAGCTCTCAGTGCTGTTAGTTCAGCACTGACCCCCTTTGCCTTTGACTGGAAAAGCACAGTGAATGTACTGGGTCAGGATTAAATAAAGGCAAAACTGACGAGCTTTTAACCATTGAAGTGGGATTTAGTGGGATTCGTGCATATTTGATTTGGGTTTGGGCAATATAATGGTTCCAGTACTGGTTTCAGCCAACGGATGCAATTCATCAATATCAATATTCAATACTGATACTGATTTTGAGCAGACTATTTAGTCAAAACTGAAATGGAAGAGCGTTTTGTCTGTATGTTTACACAAATGTGTGACACATTATTTTATATTCCAGAAAAATTTATTTTGTTATTTTATTTTATTATTATTATTTTTACAAAACTGACTTGTATTGCCCCATCCCTCGTTTGAGTGCAGTAATATTCATTCTCCTGTATTCAAGTTTCTGCTTTGATCTAACCCTGTTTTTACCCCCACTGTGTCCTGTGCACTTTCTCCCATGTTCGTTTTTAATCAGTGATATGTGATATGCAGTGATATGGATTTGGCAGTATATCGAGCATTTAAACACATTTAAATAACCATTGAAACGATCTGTTTGATTTTATTAGCTTTTTTTTTTTCAAACGACTAATGTGCTAAACAATAACAAATACTTTTCAGTCCAGTTACAAAATGTATTGTAGAATAGAAAAGTTCTCCTGCTCTCAAATGTTGTGATGTAAAAGGAGGGCGGGAGTATGAGCTGTGGAGGAGTCTCCAAGAGCAGCTGGGCCTGGCACCAGAGCAAAAGCCTCTGACCTGAGCCCCACACATCCTGACTGCACTGCCCTGACTGCACTGCCCTGACTGCACTGCCCTGACTGCACTGCCCTGACTGCACTGCCCTGACTGCACTGCCCTGTGCCATGCTGCTGTTGGCCTTAACCCCCTGCTCCGCACTAGGACGACACTACATCGCCATGTTCGAGGCCACCCAGAATGTGACGCTCAAGCCCAGTGAGTCCTGGAGAGAGACGCTGCTGGACACGCGCATCATGGACCTGTTCTTCACTGTGAGTAACCCCCACCCTCCACTACAGACCTGAGAACAGGCACGCCTCTTCCAGGTAACACCTATCTGTAACTAACCCCCACCCTCCACTACAGACCTGAGAACAGGCACGCCTCTTCCAGGTAACACCTATCTGTAACTAACCCCCACCCTCCACTACAGACCTGAGAACAGGCACGCCTCTTCCAGGTAACACCTCTCTGTAACTAACCCCCACCCTCCACTACAGACCTGAGAACAGGCACGCCTCTTCCAGGTAACACCTATCTGTAACTAACCCCCACCCTCCACTACAGACCTGAGAACAGGCACGCCTCTTACAGGTAACACCTCTCTGTAACTAACCCCCACCCTCCACTACAGACCTGAGAACAGGCACGCCTCTTCCAGGTAACACCTATCTGTAACTAACCCCCACCCTCCACTACAGACCTGAGAACAGGCACGCCTCTTCCAGGTAACACCTATCTGTAACTAACCCCCACCCTCCACTACAGACCTGAGAACAGGCACGCCTCTTCCAGGTAACACCTATCTGTAACTAACCCCCACCCTCCACTACAGACCTGAGAACAGGCACGCCTCTTCCAGGTAACACCTCTCTGTAACTAACCCCCACCCTCCACTACAGCCCTGATGTGTGCTTCTCATGTTTGCTGCTGGCACAACTCTTTGAATGTTTTTATTGACTTTTTTATATATAATACAACATGTTGCATTATTCAGCTAAGCTTACTAGCTCTAATGGTGCCTAAAATATGACTCACATTTCAGTATCATAATAATTTTTTAATTTATTTGGCAGAGACAGTGAACATTAATCAACATTTCTGTAGTAATTAGCCAGAGAAGTTATTTTTCATCTGCAGTCCCTGGACACATGGTAAACACGGTACAAACACAAGAAGAAGAAGGTACAAAACAGTTCAGTTGTACAAAACAGTTCAGTTCAAAGGCAGTGAGCAGACAAATAGACCTTACAGACCATAAACACGATGTACACACAGGGCAGCAGACAGAAAACACACGCTCAGGTAAGAAGGACTCGCACTCATGATCACAGCAGGTTTGATGAATTATTGGCCTGTTCTTAACATGGTTTATTGAATAGACTGGATGAGGTGAGGTCTCTGGTGCTGCAGGGACTGAGCTCCACTCCTGAGAGGCTGGAATGAAAAAGGCACTCCGGCTGAATGCACTTCCTCAGGGGAACGGTGCTGCCCCTCCACTGAATGGCAGTGCGGTGGTTCTGATCTGGATAAAGTGAGACAGTGGAGGAGATGACTGGCCGTGGATGATTTTGTAAATGAGACAGAGGTTTGAATACTTGATGCGGTTTTCTCAGCTTAACAGGTTGTGCTTTTGTAGAATATTGCAGTGGTGATGTCTCAGGGGCTTTTCCCCCGTATTTTTACTGTTTGTCTGTACAGTGATTCTGTCAGAACATAATGATCCATGAGTGTCAGATTACTGTACCATATACTAACTATACAGCAGGTTCAAGCTCAATATGTGATCTTGAAGTCGTGAAGTTTAGTAGTTTTCCCAAATACTTTTGGACTTTTTTTGAGTAATTTCTTAGGCCGCTGTTTTGTACTTGAGTAATATTTACGCTACAATTACTTGAGTAAAATTGTTGCCCCATCTCTGCACATAAGTGAGTAGCCGGAGAGCTTGGTGCTGCCTTGTCTTGTGCCGGTGTGGGGCAGTGTGGGTTTGGGGTGGGAGGCCTGCTGGGACCATAGGCTGTGTACGGCTGGGTCAGGGTCTTGTGTCTGCTGTCTCTCTGGTATTTCTAGTGGCTCATGTGTTTGGTATTGTCCGGTTCAGCTGCCACAGACCACTCTCCCCTCTCTCTCTCCGTCTGTCAGCTCAGCCCTTTGTCCCGGGCAGCTGCCATGTGCCGCTCCTCACTGCTGTCATTACACCGCTCACATGTGTCCAACCTCAAAGCTTTTCTATACGTTTTTATTTGATTTTCTTTGAACTCTTGCCATCGGCATGTTCACTGTCACTGAAGAAAGGAGAGTTTGATAAGCAGTGTACACCAGGCAGTACAGCAGTTGGATCAAAATGCTTACTGGAATGGACACTATTAGCAAACCAAAGATCCACAAACAACAAACCTGATGCTTCCTGCTAAACATGTAGTTAAATGGTAAATTGTCACGTTTTTATATCGCGCTTTTCCACCTTCAAGACACTCAAAGTAGACCCACTCACTCATTCACACACATTCACACTCACTCATTCACACACATTCACACTCACTCATTAACACACACATATTCACACTCACTCATTCACACACACATATTCACACTCACTCATTCACACTCCAGTGTACGCAGACACTGGGGGCGAGGTGTCTTGCCCATGGACCCTTCCAAAGTGTTGATCTATGGGAGCTGAAACTGCAGCACCTCTGCACTGTCGCCCGTCTGCGTCATATCTTTTTCTATGAATTAAAATGCAGCGACTGTATTAAAAGTGCACCTGGGTCCATCTTTGTTTAGTCTAATCTGGTCTGGTTTAGGATCTTCACTGGGTCTAAACCAGGACAAATACCAAACCAAACCTCGCTTAGACAAGACCAAGACTAACCCAGGACCCGAGGAGGACTAAACCAGGTCTACATCAGGACTAAGTGTTAGATTTGTACAAATGCAGAAAATCACAGTTAAGATCTCTCAGATATTAGACTTGTTTTTTTCAGTGGCACATGGAAAACACTGGTCACCATCATTTAAAAGCAAAATGACATTTCTGTGCTTCACTCAGTGATTCTGCAGAAATGTTTTTCAGTCCTATGTGATCTCTTTTCCTCATAAGCAGCCACATTTGTTTTGATATGGACACATCGTGTGTGTCTGATCGCCTCTAAACACCTGTCAATCACGTCAATCAGAACTTGGAGAGATTCACTGTGACAGGACTCACTTCGCTGTAGAGGATTGAAGAAATGTTTGTTCTAGATCCCAGAGGACATTTTACACCAAAAGTAAGTCACAAACAAATCAAACCTGAAATACTGTAACACTGACTTCTAAAGAGAAAAGTGCAGATAATCCTTAGTCCATATGTGTCAAACATGCGGCCCGGGGGCCAGATCCGGCCCTCCAAGACCTTTAATCTGGCCCTCGGCTGATTTTTCTATTAAAATACTTAAAATTTTCAGATTTTTCTGTAAATTTTCTGCACCGTTTAGCACAGCAGCGTCTCCGGCGTTTCTGTGCGTTGCGACTCCCACCAGAGCAGCACAAATGAAGACTTTCCTCTTTCCAAACGCTCTTAAAGGACGATCGTTTTGACTGTCGACCGTGACCCTCATCAGCAAAATGTCAAAAAATGAGAAAAGCAGATGCTGAGTTCAGGATTTCCCAAGAAAAATAGTCTAATTCTTATTTGTTGACAGAGGTGAATGGGAAATCTGTGCTCAGTGTGTTTGGAACAAGTGGCGTTGCTCGAGGAAAATAATCTTAAACACCACTACGAGACACGGAGAAAAATACAATAACTTGAAGAGAGAACTGAGTTTTCTGATCCGGCCCTTTTGGGATCAAAGTAGGCTGCATACGGCCCCCGGACCAAAATGAGTTTGACACCCCTGCCTTAGTCCTTTTGGCCAAACACTCAGTGGAATTGGGCGATATCAGTTTTGAGTGATATCAATGAGTTGTCTCCTTGTGCGTTTTAATCCAATTGTGCTTTCAAACTAGTAGTTTCAGTAGTTAGTTCGGCCGCCTGTGTGTGCACATTGTTTGTGTGGCCGTGGCAACACAATTGGATCATAAACATACAAGGAGACGACTTAAACTGATATTAACAGGACTGTTTGGCTTCTCATTTAAGACATCAAGTGCACTATTTGAAGCTCTGCTTCATGTTGTGCAGATGCACAGGATGGACTCGCATTTTTCTGTCACAAGCAAAAAAAAATTGTGCATCTACTGTAACATTTTTAATGATTTTCATCTGTGCTAATATACCTGATGCAAATTCATACATTTAAAATCTTTACCAAAGAGCGACCCACAGGTGGATTTAAACAGAAGCCGAAGTTGGACTTAAGTGGGACATTGTATTTTTAACTGTCAGTGTCTAATGACAGTGAATACACAGGTATTCATTAGCTCAGATACAGCACGAGCCTGTGGCAGGGCTCTGACCTGCTGCTGATGCTCACACGTGTCTCCACAGGTGTATGTACAATACAATCGAGCGACGGAAAACATTTGACTTCTCTGTGTATTTGGACTGTCCATGAATGAGTCCTGTCCAACAACTCCGCTTCTGTCCTTCACGGACAAGAAAAAAATAACATCTAAACCGTGCATCCAGAGCGACTACGTATCCATGACGCACTAGTTCATAAAGTCAGAATCCAGCTCCACGAGGTCCTGTCCGTGGTCCTGCTCACTGCTCCAAGCGCCGTGTTAAACACTGATGTTCTTCTTTCTTATAGACGCCGCTGTTTGAGCCCCTGATGATGAGTTCTTATGTTTTCAGATTTTATAGACTTAGGGTAAAAATTATAAGTTATTACAACAAAATAAAGGTTTAATATCTGTCAAATAGCTGTGGCTGTGTCGCCCACCAGACATGGTGGTTCTGGATAAGTGAGAGAGCAAAGCATCTGTATTCTCTGTGTGGACAGTATTAATGCAGTGCTCCTTCAGATTTAGTGCTCGGTCCAGTAGAGATGGACCGATATGCTTTTTTTCTTGGCCATTGCTGATACTGATGGTTTAGAGAACCAGTGGCCCATGAGCTCTACCCATATTTTTGAGCTGATATGTAGGGCAGATATTTCATTCAAATTTAGTACAAATTCATCCACAACATTGTTTTACAGCTGATAAGAAAAAGCGCAGTAGACTCAAAAAGACTCTAAGCTGCTTCTCTTTTCACATTTACTATTAAAAACAGTTTGGATTATTTTTCTTTATACACGAAAAGAGAAGAAAGAAAAATCTACATTTTGAACATGAGTCTTGAACCGGAATGAGTGGATTAAACTCCATAATGCTATAGAGAAAGTTGGTTCTTGCACATATTCTGTGAACAGGAGACTTAATGAAATTAATAAATGAATGAATGAATATAATGAATTTCCTTCAGGATAATAAAGTATTTCTAATCTAACCTAGTTCATGTTTCAAATTATTTCTTTAGTTTAAACTTGGCAGTGAAAATATTGACAGCATCTGTTGTAAACTTATAGTCCAGATTTCAGTAGTAAATGTGCGGCTCCAGAGACAGAGCGACAGAGGCTTAACCTGGCTCATGTCACATTTATGTGCATCACTCTGAAGTCACCGTACACCTCATCTGGGATGGAGCTCACTGACAGCGATCGGGAAATTAGAATGTCATGGCCAATTGATTTGAATGATTTGTTGAAGTGTCACAACCTAAAAATCACATTTTTGTTCCATCCAGTTGAGAGGAAAGCACAGGCTGCTTCCCTGTCCACTAATGCACAAAGCACATACTTTTTGCATGTTTTTCACATATAATCCATATAATCCATATAAGTCAGATGGTGCATGTTCCTCCCCTCACCTGTGGTCATGAGCTCTGGGTAATGACGGAAAGGACGAGATCGAGATACAAGTGAAGAAATGAGTTTCCTTCGCAGAGTGGCCGGGCGCTCCCTTAGAGAGAGGGTGAGGAGCTCGGTCACACGGGAGGAGCTCGGAGTAGAGCTGCTCCTCCACATCGAGAGAAGCAGTTGAGGGGACGCCTCAGGAGGTGTTCCGGGCATGTCCCACCAGTAGGAAGCCCTAGGGAAGACCCAGGACACGTTGGGCATCGGCTGTTGGAAATAGGGCTGTAGGCTTTTAGAACTTTGGTCGATTAGTCGGTTAATGAAGTCTTTGTTGAGCAAAATTTGCATTAGTTGACATCGTTTCATTTAGATAAGGATTTCTATTTACCTGTGCAGCCAGAACCATATGCTTTGAAACAACTTTACAAAGATGAGTGGACCTGGAGCTGTGTCCTGGAGCCCCCTGGATTAACCCATCTGAGAGACACATCAAAAACAACACATGGCAGCATACACATTTAAAAGGAGAACAAAATTGCATAAAGGACTGAGAAACAGCACAGAATCAACAATCGAAGCACCAAACTGTTACTTATTTCAATTAAATATTGCATATTTTGTTTTGAATGTTACAAGAATTTTGGAGAAGAGACATTTTCTGCCTTTGAGGGACACGTGCTACAAGTGAGCAGCAGAGAGAGAATCATTCTGAGCGCTTTGGCCACGCCCCCTTTTTAGTAGACTCAATCTGCAAGACCAAGAATCTTTTTAGTCTTAGACTGAAGTCCTAGTTGTGATGTTAGGCCCTACAAAAATAAATTGATATTCAAGTCTTCTGCTGGCCATGTGAGCCTGTGACATCACATTCTTTCATCTAAAAATAGCTCTAAAATAATAACTGGATAAAAATGATCACCAGGAACCATTCCATAGATACCATTCCGGACAGCCTTCTCCCATGTTGGTGAGCCGACATGTGCGGCAGAAGAAACACACATAGTTGAAATGTTTAAAGGTACACTCACCCTGTTGAGTCTGTCCGCCCCGTCCGCCCCTGTCCGTCCTGTCCGCCCCGTCCGCCCCCGTTCGCCCCTGTCCGCCCCGTCCGCCCCCGTCCGCCCCGTCCGCCCCTGTCCCGCCACACAAACCCCTCTAACTATAGTCACTCTGACATATCTTGGGTGGCACTCGGCATTGGCCAGCTGCTTTTTCAGAGCAACGCACCTCTTTGGCTTTGTACCAGCAACGGATCCCTCCCCATCTCTCCCCATATCGCCTCAGTATCTGCCTCAGTATCTGCCCCATATCTGCCCCATATCTGCTCCACTTGTGCCCTGTCCCTGAAGAGTATCTCACGTTCCACAGATCGCTCTCTTCTCCCTTCAACCGTCCATTCTGAGCTACAAGATGAAATACAGACCCAGGAAACTAGCAAACTGATCAAACCTGTGCGGCTGACCAGGGCAGTGGATTTCTCCTGGACCAGCTTGGACCAGTCTGGACCGGATTGGACCAGTCTGGATTTGAGACGAGGACACCTGAAGCAGGCCCATCTTTCATTATTGTCCTGGGTGATTTTCCCTCTTCAAGAGCACAACAGCAGCAGCATTTCTGTGGAGACCTGCAGGTGCTGCCTCTGGACTAGTCTTTAACTGTGTCAAACTCATGTAGGAGTCGCTCTCACCAGAGGATGTGGAGAGTAGTGACCCGGTCTTGTTTGAATGGGAATGATTTGGGATGAGTTTGGAATGGTGTTCACTCCAGGAGATGGTGACACGGAGCCCTCTTGAATCGTCTGATGCTTTGGAGAGATGGCTGTGATCTATTCCATAGCCACTTGCTGAGGAGCTGGGATCGGCCTGCTTTGCCTCTGGCTCTTGTGCGGTGTCTCATTCTTGGACCTGTGGAGCAGTTTGTTCATAGGCTGTAAGTACTGTAACTGCGTGGACCCTTTGTTCATTAGATTATTTAATTAGTTTTTATGTTGCTTATTGGGCAGGACAGCTGTAGGCTGACATAAGGACAGAGATGGAGAGGATAGAGAGAAACCAGAGAGCAAAGCCATAACACTGAGGTGGTACAGCCACATGCATTGCCTTACACCACTGTGCCTCCAGCAAGCATGTTTGATTTTCTATTTACAAGTACCCTATGTAACTTTTCAGGTTGGGTGCTTGTCTCCATGGAGATATGGAGATATGGGCCTGAAAAGTACCTTAACATGCATCCTTACTGTGAGCGGCCTTGCCAGTCCTGCATATGACTGTTTATGCTGGAGATGGACATGTGACACCACTATGGAAAAGTCCAGGCAAAGCAACATCTTTTTTATTTTATATTTTTATGAATGAATGAACTCTCAATCCAAAATTGTGATCTAAAAAAAGAGATTGTCCATATTTAGAAAGCAAAATATTTCTCCACCTGTTCGTGGCGGTGGCACCAGGAAAACTAAAATCCCAAATTAAGCATTCAGTTTAAGACTGAGATCTCTGCGTATGTTGTGGAAGCTGAAGCTGCTCACAGCCCCTTAAATCCTCCTGTCTTTTAACACCTTATTTTTTCTCATTTTTTTCTCCCTTTCATTCAAAGCAGAGTCTGATGCTAAAAACAACACATTAAGGCTTTTTATTGCATCTTATTTCTGCCTTACCAGGGGTGCCATGTTTCTGATATCAGATATATTGTGAAATGTGTGAATGAAACAAAACACGACTCCAGCTATATTTTTGTTTTATTTTATGCAATATTTCAGACACTATTATTATTATTATTATTATTTAGTTTAGAGACAGGGACAGTGCACAATATACACTGACCTTCGCAAAATTCAGCACAAAAAGGTAAGTCTTAAGCAATTGCTAAGCCGTAAATATGTTTTGGTTTTAAAATGGCCTGTTTAGCAATCCATTTAAAATGCATTTCAATGAGGTTTCTCACATCCCTGTGCTGTGTCTACTGTCCCCAGGTGCATAAGAAAGTCCGTGAAGACTCGGACATGGCTCAGGAGTCGCTGCAGTGCCTGGCCCAGCTGGCCTCCATGCACGGGCCTATCTTCCCAGATGAGAGCGCCCAAGTGTCCTACCTGGGCCATATGGTGGAGGGGCTGCTCGGCATGATCAACGGGTTAGTGTCCCTAAACTGCACCACACACTCCAGACAACTTCTGTCACTGCAGGGATTTCTATTAAAGCTAAAGACATTGGGTATTAGAATTGGTACTGCGTATCGAGTCTATTCCTTAGTATCAAAATCGTGACAACACTACTAACTAGACCACAATACATAAAATTCTAAGTACATTTAGTTTAATATTGACACATAATTAATGACAGTATGAGTAAAAACTCAAAATCCAAACTTTCTGGCTCAGTTAAACCGTGCCTGCTGTGGACACCTGTCCACTGGATTGCTGGTCTTTTCCTCTCAAATCCATGAGAGTAACTTGAATGTGTGAATGTGTGTGTGGTTTGCTGCATGAAGGCTCAGGTATAAATAACATGTGTGATTGTGACCAATGGGATCTGCACTGTAATCTCCTATTTTCAGCCTGGTTTTCCTATGGCCTCATTGGACAGCTATGTGCAGCCGGACAGCCCCAGTGCTCGCCTGGTTTATGGGGGCGGCTTATAGGCTCTGGAAGCACTGTTTTATCACTCCACAGCTTTTTGCAAACAAAAGAAAATGGATGGCTTCTAAAATTGCTATGGTTATGATGTAAAATGGATTTAAGTCTTGCCATGAGTCCATGAAAAAGTTAAATACAACCTTCACAAAGAGCAAATTTTCTCTTTCTTTAAAGGGTTCATATTAAACTATTTTCTTATCTGTTATAATGTTCATCAAAAACATGCCTAGAGTTGTGTTTTGTGTCTTTCACACATGTTTAACACACAGCCCTGCACCAGCAGTGGGCATAACAGGGTTTAACAATTAGATCTACAAAAAGGATTGATGTAAAACTGATGTAATAACATTGCCATGAAACACAAATGGAGAAACCTGCAGTGTGGTCATAGTCTGGAGGCAGATTTTTTTCTGTTGTTGATGTGTGTGTGGTGCTTACAGGATGGAGATGGAGGACTCGGAGGCCATGGGCATCGCTAACATTGTGTCAAACCTGATCAGCATGTTCCCCCGCAGCACGCTCACCGCACTCCCCCCCGATCTCTTCTCCTCCTTCATCAACTGCCTCACTCTGCTCACCTGCTCATTCGGACGCAGCGCCGCCCTGGAGGAAACGGTGAGTGGGGACACCTCCTGAAGCAGTCACTAGGGTTACACGCACAGGTTATGCTCTTGATCCAGTTGTGGTGCTGTTTTTCCAGACCATTTATTGCTTGCACTTTGTAGATATAATGGTGAATAGAACAGCGCGAAAAACCTCAGTCCAAATTTGAGATGATCCAAACACAGTACGTGTCCTTGTGTGGTTCTGGCTGGTCAAGTAAGCGCTGAAGAGGGAGTGATGGAGGGAGCACAGGGAGCTAAGGTAGCAGAGGGAGGGTTGAACCAGAGCATAAAAAATGCAAGTGAAGGCAACATGGTGATCAAATATGTTTTGAATGCAAAATATCCCCTTTTTAACCACTTCAAATCAAGTTCACTTGTGTTAATATTGACCAGTAAAAGCTGAACATGCTCATGCATCAATGCGTTTTGGTGGCAGTGTTTATGGAGGGTTGTGCATGTGCACGCTGTATGTTTTGTTCAGTAGATACTGGCTATGTTGTTGTAAGGCGACCTTAAGTGTCCAGAAAGATGCCTCATAAATAAAATATTATTATTATTATTAGGTATAATATTATAAATTATAATTTTGATGATGAAACAACATTATACCAGAGATCAGAAAATATCCATCCATTTTCTTCCTATCTGGGGCCGGGTCACGGGGGCAGCAGTCTAAGCAGGGACCCTCCAGCTCCTTTGGCGAGGCGTTCCCAGGCCAGCCGAGAGACGTGTAGTCCCTTTAGCGTGTCCTGGGTCCCAGGGTCTCCTTCCAGTGGGACAAGCTCAGAACACCTCCCAAGGGAGGCGCTCAGGAGTCATGGAGGAGCAGCAGCTCTGCTCCAAGTCCCTCCTGTGTGACTGGGCTCCTCACCCTATTTCTAAGGGAGCGTCCGGCCACTCTCCGGAGGAAACTCATTTCGACCACCTGTCAGTCTCACGCTCCATCCTCCCCTCACTCCGCTAGTTGAGATCTAGAATAGTCCTGTTGTAGACATGCTTTAGGGCTGGTTTAGATCCAAATCATTATATTAAAGGGCCATTCTCCATCACTACCTTGGTTAATATTGGTATTGGAGCTGAAAAAGCTGAATGGGTGCATCCCTACTTCCAAAATAATGCTGCTCTGATTCTGTGTGTGCAGTTGGACAAAGATGACATGGTGTACATGGAGGCGTACGAGCGTCTGCTAGATTCTTGGCTCACTCTGGTGCGGGACGAGCAGCACTTCCCTCGGGGTTGCTTGGACCAGCCTGCTGTGCAGGTCTTCAACGCCTACATCCAGTGCCACCTGGCTGCACCCGATGGCACCCGCAACATGGTGAGACCCTCAGCCATGTGTGCCACTCATAATATGAGCCCCAAATACAACACAGCCAATACACAACTGCTGCAGAAACCATGTTGTGGGGATATATAATAAGATGCAGTTTGAATTGTTTTAGACTATTCAGAGATATATTTACAGTATTTCCCCAGGCCATCTGGGGACCCTCTGAAATGAACTCTTTGAAAACACATCAGATCTCAATGTGAAAACACAATCTGTTGTCTGTATAAATAAATAAAATAAACCTGGACAGGGCAATGTCCTAAGAACAAAAGGATGGTCCTCTTTTAACGCAAATGAACAACAGGTGAACTAGAGTGGCAACAGTGGCACAAGCCCTAAAACAGGACTGATTTTGCATGTGGAGGTCAGTTCAAGTTTCCCCCTCTTTTCTGGCTGGTTTTCCACTAGTTCTGCTTTGGCTACAGTGATTATGACTGCTGGGAGTAGGAGGCTATTCCTGAACCCTACAGAAGATGCACAGATTGTCCAACCTCCAGAACATGGAGGAGATTTCAGGAGACGGGCAGTTACTCTAGGAGAGCTGGACAGGGCGGAGGTCCTCAATCCATCAGCAGGACCAATATCTGCTCCTTTGTGCAGGAGAAACAGGTTGACCTGTAATACAGAATGACCTCCAGCAGAACACTGGTGTGAATGTCTCTGCACAATCAGAAACAGACTTCATAAGGGCTGTACTCACCACCAAACACCGTGGAGCTCCATTGGCATTTGCCCTGTGCTTTCCACAGATGAGAGCAGGTTCACCCTGAGCACCTGTGACAGACGCTCTGCTGCCTGCACCATGGTTCACATGAGTGGTTTGGTGGTGGGTCAGTGATGGTCTGGGGAGGCAGATCCATGGAGGGACACACAGACTTCTACTGAGTAGAAAACGCCCGTCTGGCACCATTAAGTATCGGGATGAAATCCTTGAGTCCATTGTCAGACCCTCCACTGTGCAGGAGGTCCTGGGTTCCTCCTGATGCACCACAGTACCGGCGTCATGTCAGTCTGCAGCAGAACCTGGAGGATGGAGGGACTGATACAGTTGAATGGTCCTCACGATCATCTGACTTAAACCTGATAGAAAACCTCTGAGACATTATGTTTGGGTCCATCAGAGGCTCCAGGTTTCTCCTCAGACTCTACAGGAGCTCAGGGATGCTCTTACACACATCTGGGAGGACGTCCCACAAAACAGCAGCCATCGCCTCATTAGGAGCATGACACGACTGTCAAACATGAACACGAGCACATGGGCCACACAAGAGAGTGAGAAGCATTTTGAGGTACAGAAATTAAATGTAGGCAAAACGGACAAGCCTCATGTCATTATTTCACTTTGATTTTCAGTGTGTCTATATAATGAAGCCCTCTGTGGCTGAAAATGTTATTTCCATTTAAAGACGTGGCATCCTTTTGTTCATAAGACACTGCCCTGTCCACATTTGTATAGATATCAGCATTTTTTTATGTTGAGAATCTGATGTTTTAAAAAACATTTTTTGAGCAGTTCATTATAGTATCAAAACTAGATACTCATTTGAGCAGGTATCACATCAAGTCTATTCCTTAGCATCAAAACTGAATTTGAACTGTTAGAATGTGATATATTCAACATTAGCTCAGTGTTACTGTACTTCTGAATGTGATATATTCAACATTAGCTCAGTGTTACTGTCCTTCTGAATGTGATATATTCAACATTAGCTCAGTGTTACTGTCCTTCTGAATGTGATATATTCAACATTAGCTCAGTGTTACTGTCCTTCTGAATGTGATATATTCAACATTAGCTCAGTGTTACTGTCCTTCTGAATGTGATATATTCAACATTAGCTCAGTGTTACTGTCCTTCTGAATGTGATATATTCTAAATTCTGCTACTTCCCAGTCTGCAAATGGAGTAGCCTCACACGATGAGGAGGAGATCAACGAGCTCCAGGAGGACGACCGCGAGCTCTTCTCAGGACAACTGTGCAGCATTGGCATGATGGGCCGTGTGGCAGCAGACCACTGCATCCCCCTCCTCACCAGGTATATACCCCCTCCCCCCTCCTCACCGGGTATATACCCCCTCCTCACCGGGTATATACCCCCTCCTCACCGGGTATATACCCCCTCCTCACCGGGTATATACCCCCTCCTCACCGGGTATATACCCCCTCCTCACCGGGTATTTACCCCCTCCTCACCGGGTATTTACCCCCTCCTCACCGGGTATATACCCCCTCCTCACCGGGTATATACCCCCTCCTCACCAGGTATATACCCCCTCCTCACCGGGTCTTACCAAGGCTACATTCAGCTGTACAACACCTCATCATAATGTAACAAATAGGCCTAAGTCCTGTCAGTCACTTTTTCCTCTTTGCCCTCCTCACCACATATATTTGTATTACTCTATTTCTATATTTTCGTTTCCTTGTACGTACTGTATATATAATTATTCCTTATTTGACAACAGTCTCTTGCTATATTTGGTACTTATTTAGAATTTATTGTTACCATTTATATTGTTGCTCTTTGTCATTATATTGTGATGTGTGAGGTCCAAATAATTTCCCTTGTGGCTCAATAAAGTTTGTCTGAGACTAAGTCTATTCCCTCCTCCTCAGCAGATATATGCCCTGCCCTCTCCAGGTATATACCCTTATCACCCTTACCCCTTAAGTACATTCCCTCCTCCTCAGCAGATATATGCCCTGCCCTCTCCAGGTATATACCCTTATCACCCTTCCCCTTATCACCAGGGACACACTTTTTCAGCCGGTTGTGTGTGTTCACAGCCTGTTGGAGGAACGGGTGACTCGGCTCCATGGGCAGCTCCAGAGGACACAGCAGCACCTCATGGCCTCCTCAGATTTGGGAACAGTCGACCGCAAAGTCCTGGACGACCTGTATGAGGACATCCACTGGCTCATCCTGGTCTCAGGTCAGTGCTCAGCACAGCTGTAATGTTGGGAGTCAAAACAAATGTGTGATTTGTCCAAAAATAAAAAATTATATTTTAAAGATTTAGCTCATCCAAGTGCCTTTCTTGGAATTCATTGGTCTGAATTTGTTGCTCTTCTGCTTTGACTGTGAACTTTCTCCCTATTGGTGGTCCCTAAATCTTTAAAATATGTCGGTGGAGCCTTGAAGGCAATAGTAGTCCACCCTAAATAATTAGAATATCATGAAAAAGTTATTATTTTTGGCACTATTTTCAGAAAGTCAAACCCATATATTATGTAGACTCATATTTCATATACAATACTTTTTAAAAATAGAGTGGCTGCGGCTTATATACCGGTACACTCTATAGTCCGGAAAATACGGAGAAATGTCAGCCTGAAAAGTCTGATCATTTCTATGCACTCAGTACTTGGTTGTGCCTCCTTTGGCATGAATGACTGCATCAGTGCACCGTGGCATGGAGGAGGTCACCCTGTGGCACTGCTCAGGTGGAATGGAAGCCCAGGATGACAGTGGCTTCAGGTCATCTGCATCGCTGCTCTGGTGTCTCTCATCTTCTACTTGACAATAGCTCAGAGATTCACCAAGATAACCCCATGGTCTGTGAGCCATCTTCTGGTACCTGTCCTGCTGGAAAATGAAATCAGCATGTCCATACAGCAGTCAGCAGAAGGAGCATGATGTGCTCTAAAATGTCCTGGTACATGGCTGTGTTGACAGTGCAGAGAGGCCTTCACAGTGGACCAACACCAGCAGATGACACGGCAGCCCAGTCATCACTGACTGTGGAAACTTCACACTGAACATCAAGCAACATGGATTCTGTGCCTCTCCATTCTTCCTCCAGACGCAGGGATCTTGGTTTCCAAAAGAAATGTAAAATGTACTTTCATCAGAAAAGAGACTTTGGACCACTGAACAGTCCAGTTCTTTTTCTCCACAGTCCAGGTAAGACTCTTCTGACATGTCTCATGTCCCATAGAGGCTTCGTCTGTGTGGAGAGGCTCTTGATGCACTGACTCCAGCCTCAGTCCACTCTTTATGAAGCTCCCCAAATGCTTAAGTGGACTTTGCTTGAGAATCCTCTCAAGGCTGCAGTCATCTCTTTTGCTGGTGCTTCTTTTCATACCACCCTCTTTTCTTCCACTCAGAGTTCTCTGAATACAGCACTCTGAGCAACCAGCTCATTTAGCAGTGACCTTTTGTGGCTTTCTCCTTGTGGAGGGTGTCGGTGACCCAGACTGAGAGACCATTTTAAGGCTCAGGAAACCCTTGCAGGAGTTTTGATATTCGAATTATTTGTGATGGACGTATTAGAAACTTCCAACACAATACTGGCTGAATTTTCAAAGTATCATCTGGGGGCATTAATCCTTACAGTGCGCCCCCTGGTAACTCTTGTTGATAACGTTATTGTGCTTTGGCTCTTCTTAAAGATAATTTTCTAAAGATTAAAGCTGTGTTTTCAGGGTACGTTCTGGCGGATGACCCTCAGGGCGAGACTCCTGTCATCCCCTCTGAGGTCATGGACTTCTCCATCAAACATGCCACAGAGGTGGACATCAACACCACGCTGCAGATCTTGGGCTCTCCGGGTGAAAAGGCCTCTTCCATCCCAGGCTTCCACCGCACAGACTGTGTGATCAGGTCAGTCTCTTCCACTAGGCCTGTGCAGGTACTGTCTAAAGCTCACGTTGACCAGAAGCCTTCCCTTCCTGACCCAACCCGACCAGACCTGACCCAACCCTACCAGACCTGACCCAACCCTACCAGACCTGACACAACCCCACCTAAGCCTGTGCACTTGGGCAGACGACTTGGGTTGTGTTAAGTTCCTTTTATGTTTTATTTGAGAAAGCTTTATATACTAATAACCTTAAGTATAGCGCATAGGTTGACCAGATTTTGAAAAATCAAAAACTGGGGCAGCCCGAGTTTGGGGTAATAGTAAAATTGTGAAACGAGTGCGTAATTAAGGAAAACCTTTTTGCACTCGGCCCATTCATGACTTACTCAGGACTAACATGTGAGTCAGTATAGTATATTTTATTTAGTCTATAGTATATTTTACCTTAACAAATGAGAAATAATACCTCTCTTTACTGTTGGCAGGGATCAGATTGGTCAAAAAGAGGGACACTTGGACATTTCTTGCATAAATGTAGGACAAATCAATGGTTTTGGATAAATCTGCTGGGGCAGAGGACACAGGGCTCAAAACTGGGACTGTCCCGGGTAAATAGGGACGCCTGGTCACCCGAGTAGTGCAGTTATCTCCTGCACCAAAAGCACTTGTCCTTCGATGCAACCCTCATCCTCTCCCTAGAAAAAGAGCACACTGATGGCTGCGTTCAGCATACAGGCGAAGCTGTCAGCCCTTTGTGGGAATGTTAAATGGCACCAGAGAGACTTGCATCATAAAAGACCCCAGACCATTCAACCTCTAGTATCAAGACATGGTTCAAATTAGGGCTGGGCAAGAAAGTGTGTCTGTGATGGGTGTGTTTCTATGGTTCAGACTAGCTCCTGGGGGCAGCTTCTTTACTGTGTAACAGAATATTTGAGCCTCACGTTGACAAAAGTTTGTTTTTTTGTGGCAGGCTGCTGTCCGCGGTGCTGCGCACTTCTGAAGTGGAGTCCCGGGCCACCAGAGCCAGTCTGACGGAGCTGCTCAGTCCTCAGATGGGGAAAGACATCGTGTGGTTCCTCCGCCGTTGGACCAAGAGCTACCTGCTGCTGGATGAGAAGCTGTACAAGCAGGTAGGGCTGTAGGCCAATGGTGTGATAGACAACCAATCATTTTATGTGTGTGTATGTGTATATATATATGTGTGTGTGTGTGTGTATATGTATAGATAGATGGATAGAGTTATTTTTTCATAATTATATGTAAAAGACTAAACTCGAGTTGATTCTGTCTTTATATAAATACATTGTTTCCTAATACTTTTTCTGCATAAATGTTTTTTGTCATAAACTCCTGAGCATGTGTGGTCTTGTGCTGCAGATACATAACAACAGTGAGGCAGGGAAGCACAGCTTCATCTGTGCTCTAAAGCAGTCTCCTGTCTTACAGATAAGCATCCCTCTGAACACAGCGTTTGGGGCGGACACAGAGGGCTCCAGGTGGATTGTGGGATATCTGCTGGAGAAGGTCATCAGTAACCTGTCAGTGTGGAGCTCTGAGAGTGAACTGGCCACTGACACAGTGGAGCTACTGGTTACTCTGGTGGAGAGAAGGGAGAGGTGACTCACAGCAGTGCACACAACATACTAACACTACTGCTCCTCACAGCGCTCACATGGCTCCTTTTCACTCAAGTCGTGCTACATTAGCATTACACAACTGTAAGAAGGTATATTGTGCTCCTGCCGTGTAGTTAGAACCTATGACACATGAGGGGCATTATTTTTTATTTTCAATTTGAAACTGCAAAGTCACGTTCATGGAGTGTCACTGTATACATGGTTTGGTGTGTACTATGCTGGGAGTACTAAACATTTTGAAAGTGGAGTGTGCAGGCAGGACTCCCTTGAAAAAGAGATGAGTAATCTCAATGGGACTTTCCTGGTTAAATAAAGGTTAAATAAAGAGCTGTATACTATCTACTACCACAGAGGCTCTAACTGTTGGATGTCTATGTGCAGGGCCAACCTTGTGGTGCAGTGTGAGGGCTGGTGGAGGCTGGCTAAGCAGTTTGCCAGCCGCAGCCCCCCCCTCCACCTGCTGTCCAGCTCTGTGCAGAGGAGCCTCATGAAGGCACTGGTCCTGGGTGGCTTCGCTAACATGGACTCGGACACCAAGCAGCAGTACTGGGCAGAGGTAAAGTCTTGCTGCTCACATGTTCTTGCCTCATTAGGAGATGCTCATGCTTCCTGTTGTCTGAGCAGGTCCTCCACCCACTGCAGCAGCGCTTCCACAACCTGATAAACCAGGAGAACTTTGCTCAGATGAGTCAGGAGGAGGCTGTGAAGCAGGAGATCATTGCCACACTGGAGGCTCTGTGTGGCATTGCAGAAGCCACACAGATCGACAATGTGGCTTCTCTCTTTTCCTTCCTCATGGACTTCCTGTCCAGCTGCATCGGACTCATGGAGGTACATGGACACACAGGAGTGGCTTGTAGAAGCTTTTAAAGGTTCCACTCTTCCCTGATCTGCTGGAATGTTGTTTCCTCATTAAAACAGACTTGGAGTTGTGTTTTGTTTCATTTACACATGTTTAACACACAAACCGTGCAGATTTAGGCTGAGTTGTTCTCTCAAACTGAAAACACTCTTTTTCCACTCACTGTTCCACCTTGTGATGTCATGTAGTGATACAGGAAATGGTCCATTGTGTTTTTAAACTCCATACACCTTCACCAGAATCATTTGTATTATTTCAGATGTGGAATTGCCCATTTCAACTGAATTAAAGGAGCTGTTAAATTGAAAACTACATCTTCATGACATCACAAGATGGAACAAAGCATTTGGAGCTTTGGATACTTAGAAACACTCATAATAAAGGCGTTTCAATGAAACCAAACACAACTCCAGGCATTTTTAATATAATGTAGGACCTTTAATAATGTGGTCTCCTACACCTGCAGTAGTATTTTTGTGTTTTTATTTAGAATTCTAGAATAGAAGAGTCAAATAAAATGAGTGCATGACCTTTGACCTGTTGCAGGTGTACAGCAACACTCCAGAGACCGTGAACTTGATCATTGAGGTGTTTGTGGAGGTGGCTCACAAACAGATCTGCTACCTGGGAGAGGTACTGTAGCACTGCTCTACTCCTACACTTCTACAGTAGACTGGATTTCTGAATGGCTGCGTCTAACTCTGTGTCCCTGCTGTGTGTATGTGTGGTGCAGAGCAAGTCCATGAGGCTGTATGAAGCCTGCCTGACGCTGCTGCAGGTTTACTCCAAGAACAACCAGAGCCGAAAGCGCGGAGACTCCACAGCCGAGGAGGACCAGTACCAAGACCTGCTTCTCATCATGGAGCTGCTCACCAACCTGCTGTCCAAGGAGTTCATTGACTTCAGTGACACAGGTCGGCCAGGAGGACTTTGAGTGCTCTTTAGTTTTTTGTTTTCTCGTGGTAAAATTTACATCCTTATATTACAAATATTTTGGAGGATTTTGGATTATTACTAATGGTACAATATAATTGTACTTACTTACCGAGGATATAAAGGTATAGTAAAGAATTGCCTAGAACCTGAGGCGGCACACAAGACTCAGCTTAGGAGGAACCACTGGTTTATACTAGTCAAATAATCATTCTTACAAATGTACAAATATGTGAAGTTTGAGTGGTGCAGGACTTAGAATGAAAATCAGTTAGTTTGGCTTTTGTGTCTTTTTTGTGACAAAAATAACTGTTTTTTTTTTTGTTGTATTTGATATATTTTATCTGCAAATGTTCTCCTAAAAGTGTCTCTAAATATGAGTGGACAGAATGAAGTGCGCCTGCAGTGGCTGTTGCTGTTGCTGTTGCTGTTGCTGTTGCTGTTGCTGTTGCTGTTGTTGACCTGAAAGTGGTGTTTCAGATGAAGTATTCCGGAGCCAGGACCAGGGAGCCTCGGCCGGGCGCAGTGTGTCGGCAGCAGATGTGGTTCTGTACGGAGTCAACATAGTGTTACCACTCATGTCACAGGACCTGCTCAAGGTATGTCCCAGGACCTGCCCCAGGACCTGCCCCAGGACCTGCCCCAGGACCTGCCCCAGGACCTGCCCAGGGTCTGTTTGAATCTGAAACTGGGCCACAGAACATCAGAAACCAAAATCTGAACTTGGGATAGTCCAACCATAACCCCTGATTTGAATCACATGAAAATAGAAAAATCCTGTGACATTCAGAACAAAATATACGACTACTTTTTACTGAGATATATTAGACTTTTGCTAAAGGTTCATTCAGTCTTCAGTTATAAACTTAGCCTTTCCAGACACCCAAAGCCCTTTACAGTTCATTCTTCATTCACTCACACTGAGTGATGGTAAACTACTATTTTAGCCACAGCTGCCCTGAGACAGACTGCACCATCGGCCCCTCCGACCACCACCATCACTCACACACACTCCACTTTCATACTAAGCAATGTGGGTGAAGTGCCTTGCTTAAGGACACAACAGTGGTTTTTGTAACTGTTGCGACATTAAAATGGCACAGATACACAATAAAAGAAGCAGAACAGGAAAATCTGAAATCAGCTCCAGTGTCAGGGTCATCCGGGTCATCCGGGCTCTGCAAACGAGCTCCAAGGAGCATAAACCATGTTGAGGGAGCATACACCCTGTCACACATATGTGAGATAGGGAGCATACACCCTGTCACACATATGTGAGATAGGGAGCATACACCCTGTCACACACATGTGAGATAGGGAGCATACACCCTGTCACACATATGTGAGATAGGGAGCATACACCCTGTCACACATATGTGAGATAGGGAGCATACACCCTGTCACACATATGTGAGATAGGGAGCATACACCCTGTCACACATATGTGAGATAGGGAGCATACACCCTGTCACACATATGTGAGATAGGGAGCATACACCCTGTCACACACATGTGAGATAGGGAGCATACACCCTATCACACATATGTGAAGTCCTAAAGAAGGCGTCTTTAGGACTGTCTGGCAAAGTCAAGTAACGCAGCCTACAATAATAATAATAATAATAATAATAATAATAATAAATCTTTATTTCTAAAGCACTTTTAAAAACAAGGTTTACAAAGTTCTGTACTGACAGCAAAGAACAATGCAAAAAGTATAAAAATAGGATACAGAAAGCAAAAAGACAAAATCAAAAAAGTGGCCACACCGGCTCATCACAGCCTGATCCCTCAGATCTCAGAAGCTCAGGACCTGGTCAGGACTTGGATGGAGACACTGGGAATTCCAGGTGCCACAGTGGGGCCAGTGGCAAAAACTGTTGTTGTGTCCTTAGGCAAGACACATCACCCACATTGCCTAGTATGAAAGTGGTGTGTGTGAGTGTTGGTGGTGGTCAGAGGGGCCAATGGTGCAGATTGGAGCCTCACTTCTGTCAGTCTGCCCCAGGGCAGCTGTGGCTACAATAGTAGTTTACACCACTGAGTGTGGAGTGAATGAAGAATGAAAGGCGCTGTGTAAATGCAACGATTAATTAATGATTAATTAAAAAAAATAGGATCAAACTATTAAAATAATTATGAGGCTGCAGGAAATAGCCAAAACATGTAAAGCAGGGAACCAAACACCTGACTAAAAGAACCACCAATTCTATGAGATAAATGAGAGTTTGGTGCTTCCATTTTTGTTTCTGAAATCTGCACTGTTTTCAGTCCTCGTTTAACGTAAGCCTCCATGTTTTTACCTGAAAGAACCATGTGTCTCTGGTTACTCCACCCGTCAGTCACGCCTATCTGAAATCGGGGAGATGGGAAACTGATCCAGACCCTTTCATTGTTGTTTGTAAAGTTTTCGGTCTTTCTGTGTAGAGTCTGCATGTTTTCTATGTGTGCTCCAGTTTCACCTCCCACTTAAAACATGCACAATAAGCTCCTCCCCTCTGGGGGGCATCTCTCTGCTGCCTCGTGCCACATTCACGTGAGCAGCATTATGGGTATAAGCCTTCTGCTCTTCTCCTTTCAGTTCCCTTCACTGTGTAACCAGTACTACAAGCTCATCACGTTTATCTGTGAGATCTTTCCAGAGAAGATCCCTCAGTTGCCTGAAGAGCTCTTCAAAAGCCTCATGTTCTCCTTGGAGCTGGGCATGACCTCGTATCCTTGACACTTCTGTAGGGCCATTTCTCACACATCACCACGAGATGCTTTACTCAACGTTTCACATCAGGAGGTTTCACATCACCATCTGCTACTAACAAAATATCAAACCAAACATCAGCCTCACAAATGATGCTTTAAATCATGATCAGAATTCTTGTATTGTAATACACACTATTGTACTTGTATAAAACAGCATGTTTTAGGTAAATGTATAATAACACTATGGTGATAGTTGTGTTCATAAAACTCTAGAGCCACACCTGAGCTGTGTGTGGGTCCACTCCCTCTGCTCATCCCCTCCTCCTCCCTCCTCAGCTCATCCTCCACTCTTCTGTTCTCTTCATAAATCCATAAAACCAACTTACTTTCTCCCATCGGTATTCAACAAGTCTCACTGTTGACTTCATCCTGTTTCAAAAGACTTTTTGAAATGAAAAGATATGAACTATTAATTGCTGCTATGGCAACAGTCCCACTGCCACTGGGTTCCTTGGATTCCTTAACTATGTGCAGTATGAGCTCTGAGATCAGTCAGCTGTGTCTGGAGGCACTCTCTCCACTAGCGGAGCACTGCGCCAAGAGTCCAGACAAGGACACGCCCCTGTGCCACGCCACCCAGCATTTCCTGAAAGTGAGTGACAGCTTCTGCACCGAACACACTCCCATAGTCCTCTACACTGTGGGCTAACAGACTCTGCCTCGTTCACAGTTGGTGTTTGACATGTTGCTGCTCCAGAAGCACAACACAGAGATGACTGTGGCAGCAGGAGAGGCCTTCTACTCCCTTGTGTGTTTACATCAGGTGAGTGTGTATGAAGCAGGGGACAGTCCCTAAGACTGTTTGTAAATGAAGCCATCCACACAACCAAAGCCGCTGCTGAAGCTTCCCTGTGCTCAGTGCATTTGTTTGTGTCTAGGCGGAGTACAATGAGCTGGTACAGACCCTGCTCTCCACGCAGAGGGACGCAGTCATCTACCAGCGCCTTACAGATGCCTTCCGCCAGCTGACGGCCAGCAGCTCCCCTCCCACTATGGACCGCAAGCAGAAGCTGGCCTTCCTCAAGAGCCTGGAGGAGTTTGTGGCCAATGTGGGTGGCCTCCTGTGTGTTAAGTAGCCTTGAGAGCAGTGACTGGTCCACCTGCCTGCGCAGCGCCTGCGCAGCACCTGCACAGTGCCCCCTCCCCTCACATGAGACATTTTCTATAGATGGGTGAGAGGCCAAGACCCCTGGTGTGCTGTGCTACCCACAGGAAGTGCATATCCCTGTTGTGGAGTGCACTGAGGCCACAGCACCCTCTGCCGCTCTCCAAGTGTACTGCAGTGAAGGGCTGCTCAGGGGAAACCCATAGTTTATACTGGACTCTGGTAGTCAAGAGAATTGAGGGATAGAGATGGTCGGCCAAGAAGTGACGTTTGAGCGTAGAAACTGATACCATTAAAAATATACAGGGATCTAAAGAAGGATTTTAAATCGAAGCAGAGAAGACCATTTCCACAGACGACATGGAAGCCAAAATGGATTTACACTATGTTCTGATTGCTTTGTTTAATTTCCATTTCCACAAATTGTATAAAAATGTTTTAAAAAATCTGAATATGTAAACACTCAGATGGAGGCCTGCGGTCTGTACAATTATATATATATATATATAAAAAAAAATCAACCTGATCAGTGTTCTTTAGTCTAACTATATTCAGCTGATGTCAGATATCAGTGAGGACTATTGACTTTAGAATCATGTGTGACACTGTCATTTCCCTTTCTGCTTATTCTGCCATCAGATACAGTTTTTAAGTTGAAATATCCATAATCACCTTTGATTAGACAGTAGAGCTGTGCAGTGCAGTGCAGGTTTTGTTCTGTGTTCTGACCCCGCAGTGCCTTTCTCTTCTGAATGATAAACATGTCAAAAGTGCCTGTCGTGACCACGTGACCAACCAAAAAGGACACTAAAGCTGTATATATGTATTATGAATCCACTAATGTGTTATTCAAAGTGACTGGAATGTTTTTTTATTGCCAATAGAAGGTGCTTCATGATCAGACTGTGGTGGTATGACTGGTCTGTAGGTCGCTGATGGTTGCAGTATTGAAGTGCTGATCAGAGGAGAAAAAAAGGACTTTACACAAGTTGCCAGAGACTCACATTTCAAAGATGCACTGGAGTTAGAACATCTGAAGGAGCTGATCACCAGGGCACTGGCTCAGAAAACCTGTTTTCCATCAAGTGTACATAAAGTTGTAATAAAAAAATGCTTTTTTAAATTTTTATTTCAGTATTAACACATCATCACTGTGGTGACGAGATGCTCACAAAAAGGCTTTTCAAAATGTGCAATCAAACTGTTGTCACTGAAGTGTAAATGGTCATAAAGCCGTATTAACAAAATCTGACATTTTAAGACCGCAGAGTGTAACCTGTAATGGTAGACTACACTTAGTTTACCTCACAAAAGGACTTCATCAAATCATGAGTGACCTGTTCTATTGGCTTTAATCTGCTCTAGACTTCACCATAGAATAACAGGCAGTGAGTGGAGAGAGTGAGAGCAGAGCACAGCCCAGAGAGGGCCGTCTACCAGGCAAATGTGAGCTGAATATTTGTCTCTGGAATAGCCCGGTGAGACACAATACGCATAAAATAATAATCACAGTCAATCCAAGCCAGTATTCTCCTGTCTAATCACTGAGTGATTGACCCATAGACTGTATAAAGAATAGATTTAGATCTGCGCTCTGAGGATGGAGCAGACACCATCAACATGGCCTTGAAAGTAGCGTAACCTGGTATCCGAGCAACCGTCAGAGCCAAACAAGAAAACTGTAGCTCTGACCTCTAGCTAGATCACACATAGTTCTATGATAGATCACATATAGTTCTATGATAGATCACACATAGTTCTATGATAGATCACACATAGTTCTATGATAGATCACACATAGTTCTATGATAGATCACATATAGTTCTATGATAGATCACACATAGTTCTATGATAGATCACACATAGTTCTATGATAGATCACATATCGTTCTATGATAGATCATAGTTCTATGATAGATCACATATAGTTCTATGATAGATCACATAGTTCTATGATAGATCACATATAGTTCTATGATAGATCACACATAGTTCTATGATAGATCACACATAGTTCTATGATAGATCACATATAGTTCTATGATAGATCACACATAGTTCTATGATAGATCACATAGTTCTATGATAGATCACACATAGTTCTATGATAGATCACATATAGTTCTATGATAGATCACATATAGTTCTATGATAGATCACATAGTTCTATGATAGATCACACATAGTTCTATGATAGATCACACATAGTTCTATGATAGATCACATAGTTCTATGATAGATCACATAGTTCTATGATAGATCACATAGTTCTATGATAGATCACATATAGTTCTATGATAGATCACATAGTTCTATGATAGATCACATAGTTCTATGATAGATCACATATAGTTCTATGATAGATCACATAGTTCTATGATAGATCACATATAGTTCTATGATAGATCACATAGTTCTATGATAGATCACATATAGTTCTATGATAGATCACATAGTTCTATGATAGATCACATAGTTCTATGATAGATCACATATAGTTCTATGATAGATCACATAGTTATATGATAGATCACATATCGTTCTATGATAGATCATAGTTCTATGATAGATCACATATAGTTCTATGATAGATCATATAGTTCTATGATAGATCACACATAGTTCTATGATAGATCACATAGTTCTATGATAGATCACATATAGTTCTATGATAGATCACATATAGTTCTATGATAGATCACATAGTTCTATGATAGATCACACATAGTTCTATGATAGATCACATAGTTCTATGATAGATCACATATAGTTCTATGATAGATCACACAGTTCTATGATAGATCACACAGTTCTATGATAGATCACATAGTTCTATGATAGATCACACATAGTTCTATGATAGATCACATATCGTTCTATGATAGATCATAGTTCTATGATAGATCACATAGTTCTATGATAGATCACATATAGTTCTATGATAGATCACATATAGTTCTATGATAGATCACATATAGTTCTATGATAGATCACACATAGTTCTATGATAGATCACATATAGTTCTATGATAGATCATATAGTTCTATGATAGATCACACATAGTTCTATGATAGATCACATAGTTCTATGATAGATCACATATAGTTCTATGATAGATCACATATAGTTCTATGATAGATCACATATAGTTCTATGATAGATCACACAGTTCTATGATAGATCACACAGTTCTATGATAGATCACACAGTTCTATGATAGATCACATAGTTCTATGATAGATCACATATAGTTCTATGATAGATCACATAGTTCTATGATAGATCACATAGTTCTATGATAGATCACATATAGTTCTATGATAGATCACATAGTTCTATGATAGATCACATATAGTTCTATGATAGATCACATAGTTCTATGATAGATCACATATAGTTCTATGATAGATCACATAGTTCTATGATAGATCACATAGTTCTATGATAGATCACATATAGTTCTATGATAGATCACATAGTTCTATGATAGATCACATATAGTTCTATGATAGATCACATAGTTCTATGATAGATCACATATAGTTCTATGATAGATCATATAGTTCTATGATAGATCACACATAGTTCTATGATAGATCACATAGTTCTATGATAGATCACATATAGTTCTATGATAGATCACATATAGTTCTATGATAGATCACATAGTTCTATGATAGATCACATATAGTTCTATGATAGATCACATAGTTCTATGATAGATCACATATAGTTCTATGATAGATCACATATAGTTCTATGATAGATCACACAGTTCTATGATAGATCACACAGTTCTATGATAGATCACATATAGTTCTATGATAGATCACATATAGTTCTATGATAGATCACATAGTTCTATGATAGATCACATAGTTCTATGATAGATCACATATAGTTCTATGATAGATCACATAGTTCTATGATAGATCACATATAGTTCTATGATAGATCACATATCGTTCTATGATAGATCACATATAGTTCTATGATAGATCATATAGTTCTATGATAGATCACACATAGTTCTATGATAGATCACATAGTTCTATGATAGATCACATATAGTTCTATGATAGATTACATATAGTTCTATGATAGATCACATATAGTTCTATGATAGATCACATAGTTCTATGATAGATCACATAGTTCTATGATAGATCACATAGTTCTATGATAGATCACATAGTTCTATGATAGATCACATATAGTTCTATGATAGATCACATAGTTCTATGATAGATCACATAGTTCTATGATAGATCACATATAGTTCTATGATAGATCACATAGTTCTATGATAGATCACATATAGTTCTATGATAGATCACATAGTTCTATGATAGATCACATATAGTTCTATGATAGATCATATAGTTCTATGATAGATCACACATAGTTCTATGATAGATCACATAGTTCTATGATAGATCACATATAGTTCTATGATAGATCACATATAGTTCTATGATAGATCACATAGTTCTATGATAGATCACATATAGTTCTATGATAGATCACATAGTTCTATGATAGATCACATATAGTTCTATGATAGATCACACATAGTTCTATGATAGATCACACAGTTCTATGATAGATCACATAGTTCTATGATAGATCACATATAGTTCTATGATAGATCACATATAGTTCTATGATAGATCACATAGTTCTATGATAGATCACATAGTTCTATGATAGATCACATATAGTTCTATGATAGATCACATAGTTCTATGATAGATCACATATAGTTCTATGATAGATCACATAGTTCTATGATAGATCACATATAGTTCTATGATAGATCATATAGTTCTATGATAGATCACACATAGTTCTATGATAGATCACATAGTTCTATGATAGATCACATATAGTTCTATGATAGATCACATATAGTTCTATGATAGATCACATAGTTCTATGATAGATCACATATAGTTCTATGATAGATCACATAGTTCTATGATAGATCACATATAGTTCTATGATAGATCACATATAGTTCTATGATAGATCACATAGTTCTATGATAGATCACATAGTTCTATGATAGATCACATATAGTTCTATGATAGATCACATATAGTTCTATGATAGATCACATAGTTCTATGATAGATCACATATAGTTCTATGATAGATCATATAGTTCTATGATAGATCACACATAGTTCTATGATAGATCACATAGTTCTATGATAGATCACATATAGTTCTATGATAGATCACATAGTTCTATGATAGATCACATATAGTTCTATGATAGATCACACATAGTTCTATGATAGATCACATAGTTCTATGATAGATCACACATAGTTCTATGATAGATCACATAGTTCTATGATAGATCACATATAGTTCTATGATAGATCACATAGTTCTATGATAGATCACATAGTTCTATGATAGATCACACATAGTTCTATGATAGATCACATATCGTTCTATGATAGATCATAGTTCTATGATAGATCACATAGTTCTATGATAGATCACATAGTTCTATGATAGATCACATAGTTCTATGATAGATCACATATAGTTCTATGATAGATCACATAGTTCTATGATAGATCACATATAGTTCTATGATAGATCACATATAGTTCTATGATAGATCACATAGTTCTATGATAGATCACATATAGTTCTATGATAGATCACATAGTTCTATGATAGATCACACATAGTTCTATGATAGATCACATAGTTCTATGATAGATCACATATAGTTCTATGATAGATCACATATAGTTCTATGATAGATCACATAGTTCTATGATAGATCACATATAGTTCTATGATAGATCACATAGTTCTATGATAGATCACATATAGTTCTATGATAGATCACACATAGTTCTATGATAGATCACATAGTTCTATGATAGATCACATAGTTCTATGATAGATCACATAGTTCTATGATAGATCACATAGTTCTATGATAGATCACATAGTTCTATGATAGATCACATATAGTTCTATGATAGATCACATAGTTCTATGATAGATCACATATAGTTCTATGATAGATCACATATAGTTCTATGATAGATCACATAGTTCTATGATAGATCACATATAGTTCTATGATAGATCACATAGTTCTATGATAGATCACACATAGTTCTATGATAGATCACATAGTTCTATGATAGATCACATATAGTTCTATGATAGATCACATATAGTTCTATGATAGATCACATAGTTCTATGATAGATCACATATAGTTCTATGATAGATCACATAGTTCTATGATAGATCACATATAGTTCTATGATAGATCACACATAGTTCTATGATAGATCACATAGTTCTATGATAGATCACATATAGTTCTATGATAGATCACATAGTTCTATGATAGATCACATAGTTCTATGATAGATCACACATAGTTCTATGATAGATCACATATAGTTCTATGATAGATCACACATAGTTCTATGATAGATCACATAGTTCTATGATAGATCACATATAGTTCTATGATAGATCACATAGTTCTATGATAGATCACATATAGTTCTATGATAGATCACATATAGTTCTATGATAGATCACACATAGTTCTATGATAGATCACATATAGTTCTATGATAGATCACATATAGTTCTATGATAGATCACATATAGTTCTATGATAGATCACATAGTTCTATGATAGATCACATATAGTTCTATGATAGATCACACATAGTTCTATGATAGATCACATAGTTCTATGATAGATCACATATAGTTCTATGATAGATCACATATAGTTCTATGATAGATCACACAGTTTTATGATAGATCACACATAGTTCTATGATAGATCACACATAGTTCTATGATAGATCACATATAGTTCTATGATAAATCACATAGTTCTATGATAGATCACATATAGTTCTATGATAGATCACATATAGTTCTATGATAGATCACACATAGTTCTATGATAGATCACATAGTTCTATGATAGATCACATAGTTCTATGATAGATCACATAGTTCTATGATAGATCACATATAGTTCTATGATAGATCACACATAGTTCTATGATAGATCACATAGTTCTATGATAGATCACACATAGTTCTATGATAGATCACATAGTTCTATGATAGATCACATATAGTTCTATGATAGATCACATAGTTCTATGATAGATCACACATAGTTCTATGATAGATCACACATAGTTCTATGATAGATCACATAGTTCTATGATAGATCACATAGTTCTATGATAGATCACATATAGTTCTATGATAGATCACATAGTTCTATGATAGATCACATATAGTTCTATAATAGATCATCAGGTTTGTGTTTCTCTGGGAAATGCGGCGGCCATCTTATAAGTGAAAGAAGAGAAAAACTGCTCTGCTTTATATTATTTTCTGAAAAATCAGTGATTCAGTTAATAATAATAATAATGCATCAGTTTATACAGCGCTTTTTCAGGACACTCAAAGACGCTGTACAGAGCATTATTCACTCACTCCAGACCCGGTGGTGTAAACTACTATTGTAGCCACAGCTGCCCTGGGGCAGACTGATGGAAGCGAGGCTCCAATCTGCACCATTGGCCCCTCCGACCACCACCATCACTCACACACACCACTTTCACACTAGGCAATGTGGGTGCAGTGTCTTGCCAAAGGACACGACAGGTTTTGTGACTGGCCCCACTGTGGCACCTGGAATTCCCAGTGTCTCCATCCAAGTACTGACCAGGCCCTGCTGAGCTCCTGAGATCTGAGGGATCAGGCTGTGATGAGCCGGTATGACCACATTGTGTAAAGTTATGTAAAGTGACATATAATGGTGTATTTGTGTGCTGCTAATGCAGAACTCTACATTAGAGAGACATTTGTCTCTGAATTATGGACATGAATATTCATTCTCCTTAAAAACACTGCGCTGGTCGATATTTTATACAGAATTAAATGATGTTTGTGTCGGTACAACATATGGACAGCGATAATTCTCCTGTTTACGCCTATTACTTTAAAATAATAATGTATTAATAACAATTCAGGATTAGATCGCATGTGTTTGGTAGAAGATGAGAATTCGAGTGTACAGGTAAATATAACAAGAGCTCCTCCAGCGGGGCAAAATACGCCCGTACTTTGAATTATTGTATATAGAATTCTAGAATCGGAATTCCACCAATCAGATCGCAGCAACAGAACCTAAAGACACTACAAAGCTTTAATGTGTCAAAGCTCAAAGAAGCAGAGAATGTGGGTTGTTCTCGCTTTCAGCAGCAGAACATTTGAGAAGAGAGTTCAGATCTTTCATGAAGACAAAGCTTCAAAGACTTCAAAGCTTTGAAGTGTCCACAGACGGACGGACAGATGGACGGACAGACGGACAGACGGACAGACGGACAGCGCCATACCATAATACGTCCCGTCTTACACAACGGGCGTATAAAAAGAGGAAATTCTAATGCCCTGTCCAGCTCCCTGTTCGTTTGGTCTGTTTTTGTCTGAGTTCTTAAAAGTCTGCACTCACACGTCTGCAATACGGGACATTCTTTCCTGCAGGTTACCATGGTGACGGTCTCTCGCGTCTCATGCTAGCTCCTTGGTCCCGCCCCTTAGCAGCGGTTGTGTGGCGGTGACACAGAAAGCTAAGCCCGTGAACACAACCCTGTGCAGGACTCACAAATGGAGAATGTGCTTTTGGCCGTGGAAGATGACGACCTTTACTCGGGTTATAACGACTCCAACCTCGCCTTCGACACGGAGGTGAGTCACAGGGGCTCCGTTAGCTTCGGGATTAGCCACAGTGGATTCACCGCTAACCTAACAAACATGTCATCTTTATGCGTTTTTCATGAAAACTTAAGTTGTTGTTTAATGAAGCATTAAACAACGAGGAGCCGCGCGTTTTACACTTTTATACCCCAAACAATCACCCAAGCATCACTACTGTGACTCCTGAGCGACTTTCCAGTCTGAAAACACAATATTCATTGAACCATCCAAGCATTCATTCTGTTTAGGTGACTGACTAACAGAAGAGCTGTTGGCTGCCTTATACCTTTTGTTTACCTATAGAAGAGATGGGAAATTTCTGAGTTGAAATGATCCAAATGATTCTAGTGAAGGTGTATGGAGTTTTAAAACACAGTGGAGCATTTCCTGTACTGCCACATGACATCACAAGGTGGAACAGAGTGTTTTCTGTTTTAGAGAACTCAGCGTAAAGATACAGCATTTGTGTGTTCAACATAGTTGAATGAAACAAAACAGGACTCCAGATATGTTTGTGATGAATAAACCCCATGATTATATAGATCAGGAAATAGAGCGCATCCTTTTAATTACAAAAACAACATCTGCAATACTTTTGATGCACAATATTTAATGATGAAAGCAAAGATTTTTTACAATGAAAACAGTGTGTTTTGACTTGGATTCATGTTTGCTCATTTACTTGGTGATGCTCTAAACTACATTTTAAATGTTAAAAGTTAAAACTAAACAAAACTATGTTGTCCATAACCTTAACATAAATTGGTAATGTTTAATCACTCCTTGTTTATTCTTATTCTTTTTTTTTAGTTTATGCATTTTTTTTTATTAGTTTAATTATCAAACAGAAGCGGTTTATCTTGTCCTGAGAAAAGGTGCCAAGTTGCTAAAGACCTGATTCTTAACAATAAACACTTCTCGGTCCTTAGTGTTTAGTGATCATGCTTAGTTATGTGTCTAATTAGCTATGCTAACGTACTCATGTAAGTCAACTGTGGCCCTATAAGCTTACAAAATCTCTATTAATTCATCAACAGTTGTTGTTGCTGTATTAATTAACCTCCATTAGCTAATTAACCTCCATTAGCTATCAGCTGTTCTTCCTGGAGACATATGTTACATGTTTTTTGGTAAGGCAACAACATATTATCCTCATACTTTACTTTACACATTATCCTCATACTTTACTTTACACATTATCCTCATACTTTACTTTACACATTATCCTCATACTTTACTTTACACATTATCCTCATACTTTACTTTACACATTATCCTCATACTTTACACATTATCCTCATACTTTACTTTACACATTATCCTCATACTTTACTTTACACATTATCCTCATACTTTACTTTACACATTATCCTCATACTTTACTTTACACATTATCCTCATACTTTACTTTACACATTATCCTCATACTTTACTTTACACATTATCCTCATACTTTACTTTACACATTATCCTCATACTTTACTTTACACATTATCCTCATACTTTACTTTACACATTATCCTCATACTTTACTTTACACATTATCCTCATACTTTACTTTACACATTATCCTCATACTTTACTTTACACATTATCCTCATACTTTACTTTACACATTATCCTCATACTTTACTTTACACATTATCCTCATACTTTACTTTACACATTATCCTCATACTTTACTTTACATATTATCCTCATACTTTACACATTATCCTCATACTTTACTTTACACATTATCCTCATACTTTACTCTTACAAACTAATGATGGAACCCACTGCCTTCAAAAACTAGAAATCCTGTTGTGTAAAAGCACTTGACAACAAAAGGGGAGCTCCTGGACTGGCTTTTTTCAGAGGAGAACCAACAGGCCCTGGTCCAGGAGTGGCCTGTTGTTTCTCCTACGCCAAAAACTTACTTTGGATCTTGTCCCTACTGCACTATGAAAACTGAAATCCACTTAACATTATGGCTGCTGAGTAACAGTTATGGAATTACCTCTACATGTGTGTGTGTGTGTGTGTGTGTGTGTGTCTGTGTCTGTGTGTGTGTGTGTCTGTGTGTCTGTGTCTGTCTTGTGGCGTGTGTATATATATATATATATATATATATATACACACGCGCCACACACACACACACGGCCTATGGTATCTGCTCCTGTCCAACCAGTTCAATTATAAACCAAAGTAAAGTATAATATAATATAAAGTAAAAATATACTTTAGTGAACTGAATAGTCTGACCATAGTCATGTGCATTTGACCTCTAACCCTGTGAATAACATGACACATTCCTCCATCTTAGGAACTGGATCATGATGTGGGCTTCCAGCAAGCAGTGAGGACCAGTCATGGCAGAAGACCTCCTGTGAGTGCACCTGCCACATGTACAGTAGGCCGTGTGTGACCATCCTCCACGGTCAAATCAAATAATTAGAATAATTTTATTCCATCTTTTGAATGGGGAAAGGTCCTCTCTATATCATCCAAATCACAAAGGAATTGTTTGTGTGCAACCTGTGAATGTACTTATGTCGTATACACAGCCCTATGCCCACTCTCCTGTGTTCCAGATGACGGCCAAGTTCCCGGGTACTGCGGTCGGCTCACGCCCGCTGGTCTCATCACTTGGGGTAAGAAGGCTGGGTTCTGTGGTTCTGTGTGTGGCAGCTCAGCATGGTGGGTTCAGATACTCTGTGCAGTAGGGCTGTAGACCTGGAGTTATTTAGATGAGCAGAAAGGAGAAGGAGAATGGGTTTGATAGTTTTTGGTATTTAAATGTAAAAACTCAGATTAAACTCATGATTCACAAGATGTATGAAAAATCCCTGTCGTCCAGGTAGAATCCATGGCCAAAGGAGAAAAGTATTTGAGCAAAATAAACTTTTGTCCTTTTGACAAATTGAATTTCTCCTTTTGCCATGATTCAGAAATTTTATCTGTCTTTATACAACAGATATTTTCCTTGTGAACTAACATCAAGGACCATAATGTCCACCCTCCTGTGGGCCCACCACCCGCAGAGGGGTTCATAGGGGGGTGCTATGAGTATTGGGCAGCAAGCTGCCCCCGCGACCCAGCCGGATTAAGTGGGAGAAGATGGATGGATGGATGGATGGATGGATAGATATTTTCCTTGTACTTTTGCAGGCGTTTTTCAGAATCTAGTGATGACAGTCACAGTTGTGAGCAAGAGCCAACGAGTTTTGATGACGTTGTACTTTGCCATGAAATATTCAAAAACAAACCTGAACCTGATTATTTCTGTAGTAATATCAATATTACCTCCCCCTCATCTCTGTTCAGTATGACTGGCCTGTAGAAAGCTATGATTTATCTGCTCCGTTACCAATAAACATGTTTAACACAGACGGGGGCGGCTAAAATGAGGGTCAACAGAAAGTTGTCGGGATGCGTAGTGCAGATGCAGGACATGTGGTACAAAAGGAGTGTGTCCGTGGAGAGTGTCCCCGAAGGTGCTTTCCTGTCCTGTGATGGGCAGGGGCTGCACACACTGTCAAAAAGACTCCAGCGTTCATGCTCCTGTTTAGGTGTTTGATTTTCATTAAAAACCGACCGTGAGAAGCTGAAGAAAAAAAGTTGGCTAATGCTCGGTAGCTTGTATTTGACACAATAGTTATGGTTGGATTAATGAATAAATGAATGTTGAAATGGTCAGAAACGTGCTCCATGGATGTAAATTAATTTTGATGGAATTTAGTTTATTGATGACCTGGGAAGTTACTCAAGTTAGACTTTAATCTGATCTTTGATTTAACACAATCTGACCACAAAGAAGTGACTTTGCTGGAACCACAACAGGGAGGGTGATTGGTCACAAGCTTAGCTGACACTGGCAAACACTTTTTCCACACTCATCTCATATTTTTTGTTGAAAATCAAACTCCTAAACAGGACGATAACATGAACATTCCACCATACACATACATTCAGAACCCCTCCACGTCTTTGCAAAATATCAATAGAGTTCAGTGCTGACACATAATTTAGTTTAAAAAGTTTTAACTTTTTGATCATTTCTTTGTGCAGTCTGTTTTATACCAACTATGTCCTCACAATACAACACATTTATGCTCTATTTCAGTACTAAGGATTAGACTCCACACTCAATACTGATTCCAATACCACAATGAAAATGAAAAGCACTTTATTTAGACCGTAGAATGTGATTTTCCACCTACTCTGTTTTCTGTTCCCATGTGCCTTAGGTCCGGGTAGGTCCATAGTGCTCCATATACGTGTCTATGTTACACCTCAAGTTCATTCTAAAGCTGCTCAGGAAAGGTTCATTTCTGTCTTGTGAATGAGATGCTTTAGTATCGATACCTGCTCAAATGATTATCTAGTTTTGATACTAATTGCAGTATCGATTTGTATGATTTTTGATCTTTTGACCACACTTAACACCTGACATAAAATTTGAGCCCATCTCTAAAACAGCACTGATGTAGAGCTCTTGTATGAGGCGGATCAGGACTAAACTAATATAAGTTTGGTGTTGTGTTTTGGAGGCTCGGGTCCCACTGGCTTCCTCCATGTCTTCCTCACTGGGTCGACCGCCAACCGGAGCTGTGCAAGTGAGTGCTTCCTCTGTGTTTGAGAAGAGCTTTGGTTTCCTGTGTTTCCTGTGCACCAAGGCACTACCACAGACGGGATTTTCTATGAACAGGGCTAAGAAACTGCTGCTGCAGTTAAATGTACTTCTTCTGATTTAGAGCCCAATAATAGCAGGATATGTACAATGTACCTGCTGTAATTCCATAGTAATGAATCACAACACTGTCAGCTTCCTTCTTGCCTAGATGTTGCTTTGTTTGCAATAAACCCATGAATCAATATCACTTTATTTCTTTTAATGAACCCATCAATCAATATCACTTTATTTGTCCCCAAGGGCAATTTTATGAGTAAAGCACAATAATATAAAGCTGAAACTAAATTCTCAGTGCAGTTCAATAGATGGGGTCATCAGATTTCTGGGTCAGGGCAGTTGGAGGCAGGTAGCAGCCCTCAGGACCAAAGTGCCCCTCCTCTTTGTCCTCTGTGTCTTACAGCATCACAGCAGCCACAGCAGGGTGTTTCCTCTCTCAGCTCTTCTGCCATATTTGGTGTAAAAAGCCTGTAGCATTTCAGAGCTCAAATCACACAATCTAACAGTCCTTAATGTTCTGACCAACACTCCTTAGTTGGTCTAAGTACCAAAATATTAAGATACAGTTTTTAAAAGTTTAAAAACTCCTCACTGTAACAGCTAGTCAAGAGCTACCAACCATGACCATGGCAACCACAGACTCTGTTTTGCATTTCCATGCATTTTATTGCTAAGAATATCATTTCCTTATCTCTATGAAGATTTGTTTTATACCATTTTGTAGAACATCTTCGGCAGAATAATAATGTTTGTATGGAGAATAGGTTTGGGTCCCTGCACCAGAAAAGAGTCTCTTTAACATTTGTCATGTGATGGGACTGTCTCTTGTACAGGATGGAGCTCCAAGACCGATGACGGCCATCCGAGCAGCAGGCTTCACCTCAGCCCTGACCAGAGGTGAGACTCCAACTGTCACTGCTCACGCAGGGGCTGCCACTTTTCTGTGACAGAAAATGAACAAAAACAGGAGAACTCATAGACTGGACTGTAGAAGTGGAGTGTGATGTCACCCATAGTGTTCGGCTCCAGTCAAATGAAGCTCATGAGGCTTGCAGCTATGGGGGAATTTGGAGCCAAGCTGCATATTAAGAAAAGGAATTCATTTACGGACAAAATCGTAAAATAAAAACCAGGAACACGTAGAGCGAGTCAATATGAACGTTTTAATTAATGAATCATTGTATGTATATCGCACCTTTCAAGACACCCAAAGCACTTTACAGTTCATTGTTCATTCACTCCACACTCATCGGCCCCTCTGACCACCACCAATACTCACACACACTCCACTTTCCTACAGGCAAAGTAAACAATACATATACTGTCATATGTCTGATTTCAGGCAGCACCTTTGATCCACTTGGCCAGTCCAGAGGCCCGGCCCCTCCCCTGGAGGCCAAGAATGAAGACCTGTAAGTGTATTGCAGGACTATGTGCCACAGGGCTATTACTTTGGACCAATTTGCCAAAATTGTCACCAGACTACAGAACACAAACTGTAAGCTTCTCTGTGATCTCACCAGTGAAGAGCACCTCGAGCATTTAAAGCACAAATCTGTACACGGCAACTTGACAAACCTAATGCGATGCACGTGAGATTCACACGCTGTATGTGTTGTGATAGCACTCTGAAGGGGGAGTGACTTAGCCTGAGGAGCAAAGGGAGGGAGGACACAGAAGTTTTTGGTGAATACAGCATTTTCAAAATAATAAAATGGTAACATGGTGATCTAAATATGCAATTAATAGCAATTAATACCCCCTAGACATAAAATACCCCCTCTTTAATTAATAAATTAAACCTAATCATGAATTAGACTAATAAATATATATAATAAATATATATATAAAAGGCAGATTTCACAAATGAGGTAAATTAATTATTTATTTTTACTGTAAAAGTACAGATAAGAGTATCAAGTATTAGTATGAATAGCTCCTTACCAATACTTGCCTGTAAACAGTGTCCATCACTTTGGCTTGGTGGTTGCTTGTATTGACTCGTGATAGTTATGCTGAGTTGTTATCGTCTGTCTTAGGCCCGAGGAGAAGATCAAGCTGCTGGAGAAGAGAGTGAACGAGCTGATCGAGGAGAGCTGCATGGCTCACAGCATAGGCTCCTCACAGCTGGTACATGTTCCTTTAGACCTGCACACTAGTCTCACCTTCACTTGATTTGGTGTATTAAGTGTTTCTACAGCTCTTCGTCTGTCTTAATCATCGTGTTCTGTCCTTAAGGCGCTTGAAAAGGCCAAAGAAGCGGGCAGGAAGGAGCGTGCGCTGGTGAGGCAGAGGGAGCAAGCTGGGAACAGGGACCAAGCCAATCTAGACCTGACCTACTCTGTAAGTACAGCTCCGACAGCTCTGCACATTCTGTGTGAGGGAAACTGTGTGTGTGCATGTGTGTGTGCATGTGTGTGTGCATGTGTGTGAGCATGTGTGTGTGCATGTGTGTGAGCATGTGTGTGTGCATGTGTGTGTGCATGTGTGTGAGCCAGGGAGAGGAGCGTGCACGTGACCCTGTGTATCGGAGGAACGTGCATGAGACCCTGTGTATCGGAGGAGCGTGCACATGACCCTGTGTGTCAGACGAGTGTGCACATGACCCTGTGTGTCAGAGGAGTGTGCACGAGACCCTGTGTGTCAGAGGTGTGTGCGGGTGACCCTGTGTGTCAGAGGAGTGTGCGGGTGACCCTGTGTGTCAGAGGAGTGTGCGGGTGACCCTGTGTGTCAGAGGAGTGTGCATGAGACCCTGTGTGTCAGAGGAGTGTGCACATGACCCTGTGTGTCAGAGGAGTGTGCGGGTGACCCTGTGTGTCAGAGGAGTGTGCACATGACCCTGTGTGTCAGAGGAGTGTGCACGAGACCCTGTGTGTCAGAGGTGTGTGCGGGTGACCCTGTGTGTCAGAGGAGTGTGCGGGTGACCCTGTGTGTCAGAGGAGTGTGCACGAGACCCTGTGTGTCAGAGGAGTGTGCGGGTGACCCTGTGTGTCAGAGGAGTGTGCACATGACCCTGTGTGTCAGAGGAGTGTGCGGGTGACCCTGTGTGTCAGAGGAGTGTGCACGTGACCCTGTGTGTCAGAGGAGTGTGCGGGTGACCCTGTGTGTCAGAGGAGTGTGCGGGTGACCCTGTGTGTCAGAGGAGTGTGCGGGTGACCCTGTGTGTCAGAGGAGTGTGCGGGTGACCCTGTGTGTCAGAGGAGTGTGCACGTGACCCTGTGTGTCAGAGGAGTGTGCGGGTGACCCTGTGTGTCAGAGGAGTGTGCACATGACCCTGTGTGTCAGAGGAGTGTGCGGGTGACCCTGTGTGTCAGAGGAGTGTGCACGTGACCCTGTGTGTCAGAGGAGTGTGCGGGTGACCCTGTGTGTCAGAGGAGTGTGCGGGTGACCCTGTGTGTCAGAGGAGTGTGCGGGTGACCCTGTGTGTCAGAGGAGTGTGCGGGTGACCCTGTGTGTCAGAGGAGTGTGCGGGTGACCCTGTGTGTCAGAGGAGTGTGCGGGTGACCCTGTGTGTCAGAGGAGTGTGCGGGTGACCCTGTGTGTCAGAGGAGTGTGCGGGTGACCCTGTGTGTCAGAGGAGTGTGCGGGTGACCCTGTGTGTCAGAGGAGTGTGCGGGTGACCCTGTGTGTCAGAGGAGAGTGCGGGTGACCCTGTGTGTCAGAGGAGTGTGCGGGTGACCCTGTGTGTCAGAGGAGTGTGCGGGTGACCCTGTGTGTCAGAGGAGTGTGCGGGTGACCCTGTGTGTCAGAGGAGTGTGCGGGTGACCCACCTGCGTGAAGTCGCCCCATCAAACACAAACCTACACAAAAACTATGTCAGTCATTTTTGCTGTTTTGTGCTGCAAACAGTTTTGTTTGTGCTGCTTCAGTTTTTGAGAAATGAACAATTCTTTTATAGGTCAGACTGGGGTCAGCCAGCCCCCAGGAAGATTAAAAATGCTTTAAACAACATAAAAATGGCTTTTGCAAAGTTTTGAGGAGTTCCATTGTGATTTAGGGGTGAACACATGAAGTTTCCTATAGGCGAATGGAGGTCAGTGAGACCCTGGGCTTTGTGCAGCTGTGATGGATGTCAAACACACATAAAGTTGAATTGACCTCCTTCCAGTAGGACATGCCTGGAACACCTCCCCAGGGCATCCAGAACAGATCCCCCAGCCACCTCAACTGCCTCCTCTTGACATGGAGGAGCAGCGGTTCTACTCCGAGCTCTTGACCCTGTCACTCAGTAAACTTCAAACTTAACAGCTCAGTCTGTGCCAGAGTCTGCTCCGCTGAGCAACATCACCAGGGAGAAAGAGAGAGGAAATGGAACCTGAACTCTGAATCTAGTCAGTGCATCTCCCCCAGATATGTCCCCCACCCGCCCCCCAAGAACTGTCCTGTTCAGGGATTAGCTTGTGTTTGCAGCGGCGAAGGTTGGGCTGTTGGCTGTGGTCATGTTCAACAGCCTGACCAGGTGGCACCGGTAATGATGCTCCTCACTGCTGATGCTGGGGCCCAGACCAAAGACCAGGCTGTGACTGCTAGTCTGGCAGGGAGCAACTGGTGAGGGCAGCACCTTAGGAGCGCTGGATCCTGGGGTGGGTTGTGTAGTGCAGTACAGAGAATGAAAAGGAGACAAGTACAAGGATAGTCTTTAAAATCATACTTAATATCTCAGTTATGATAAACCATCCTTGCATATGCCTCAAATTTTAGCTGTACATAGTCTAATAAACATGAGACATCAATACTCTGAATATGACCTTGTCCACTCAGAATACTGTTGATGTTAAGCTTAATAGCTTAACTAACATAGCACCAAATACCTCTAAATATGACTTAAGTATACAAAGACAGAACTACAGACATGATAGTAATATGTAATAATACCCAACACAAAAACAGAAAGATCACTTCAGTTGTCTTGAGCTGCAGTCTTGTTTACCTCAGATCTCCATGGAGACCATTGTGCTCTGTTTACCACTTTATCCAAAAAAGCAGGTGTGGGATGTGGGGTAAATCATCATGTATTGGGAAAATATAGTTTTGTTTCTATGTACACTGGAACACTTTTAGCACCCAGCCATATTAGAATTCAAGAATAGTATTTTTTGATGCAGCCTGTGTGCGTGTGACCCTGTGTGTCAGACGAGCGTCTCTGTGTCAGAGTGTGCACATGACCTTGTCCTGTGTTCGTTCAGGTGCTACTTAACCTGGCCAATCAGTACGCCAACAACGAGATGTACACAGAGGCCCTCAACTCCTACCAGGTCCTCATCAAGAACAAGATGTTCAGCAATGCAGGTAAGCCACAGTCAGTCCAGCTGTGCCCACTCACTATCTGCTGGGCGTCTAATGATTTGATTTTCCCTCAAGGGGGCACAAAGTCAGAGAAAGTTTTCTTCATTAAAACAGATTGAATTGTTTGTGGATATGGGGATGGGCGTGGGTATGTTTGTTCTATTATGCACACAGACTTTCGCCCAAGAGGTCTGCACAGTGCTCGGACAATAAATGATAAATAGCATTTTATTGACTACTCTGTATGTTAATTCAAACACCTGGTAGAAATGGATCATGTTCTTCGTCACAGAAGATGGACTTTGAATCTATAAGTGATATGCTGCATTTCAAATGTCTTATCTGTCAAAAAGGCAGACTGAAGGTCAACATGGCAAACATCTATGTGAAGCAGAAGAACTACCCCAAAGCCATCAAGTTCTATCGCATGGCTCTGGACCAGATCTCCAACGCTCACAAGGAGGTACGCATCAACATCCAGCAGAACATCGGCCTGGTCTTTGTGCTCATGGGACAGTACTCAGACGCCATCACCTCCTATGAGCACATCATGAGCGAGTGCCCCAACATCAAGGCTGGCTTCAACCTGCTTCTGTGCTACTTCGCCTTGGGGGACAGGGACCGCATGAAGAGCGCCTTTCAGAAGCTCATCTCTGTCCCTCTCAACGTTGACGACGAGGACAAGTATATATCACACAGTGTGAGTACTGACTGACGACACACACTGCACACTCTGTACTGTAAAGACAGGATATTCAGCTAGTGATACATGACAGTGATGCTGTGGGTGCTCTACATGCATTTCTATTGGCCGAATGTTCAGCAGTTACCATGGTGACACAATGCACACATTAAACACAGACAAAAAACTTTTAAGAGAAAATCATCTTACCTGCTGTAGTTCCAACTAAGTCAGCTTTTTCTAGTTGCATTGTGTTCAAATAAAGCTCAGATGAATGTCTAACTTGAGCAACAGAGCTTCAGACAGAGTAGTGCCTCCATTTAACTCGGCTGCAAAGAATCAGTTTGTTCTTTTTTCAAATGGGATAACTCAGGGATAACTTCAACTATTTAAATCATTTTGTCAGACTTTGTCAGACAGCTGCTTACAGCTTTATCTTGTTGTGTTTCAGGATGACCCCACCTCCAACATGGTCATCGAGGCCATCAAGAACGACCGGCTTCATCAGATGGAGAGGAATCTGTAGGTGCCCTGTGAACATGACAAACACTTGTCTTATTAATCATTTGCTGCTCGTGTCATCTGGGGGTGTGATGCTCAGTGTTTGCAAATCTGTGCCAGAAGCTCTGTTAGACTTTAAAGCTCACATATTCTGCCATAATCTATGACACCCATGGATCAGTATGTTACAATTACAGTTTAATTAAAGAAATAATCTGCAGACTGCGTTTCTAAAAATGTGGTGGCCAGTGGGAGCTGATGTCATCGTAAACATCATCACAACACAGAGTTGGTGTTACGGAGCTGTTGGGGTGAAGTGAAATGTCTCGTACCACGAACAGCACAGAAAACAGTCCTCTGTAGACGGAGTGGCTGTCACAACATATGGAAGTGAAGTTCACACTGTGGCCTCTTAAAAACACCATCATGCACCTTTTTGTGGGCTTGATTGTTCAGGGAGGTAGTACACGCATGAGGCACTCGGAAAAGAATGGAGCCTTAATAATTGTCCAATGTTAAGAGTGGCTTTCATAATTTCACCTGCCTGCAAGTGGCAGAATAAAATGTGACATAACGCACAAGGTGTTGAACGAGATCATGATGAGTTGGTGTAGTGTAGTGGTTTAGGCGTTGGACTGAGTTCTTTTCTGCACTGGTGAAAAGATTTCCAGGCCCATGTACCCAATAAATCTGTTTCTTGTAGTCAGTAAATTACACCAAACTTTAGACGCATGTGAAACTGAGTTTGGCTTTATTCTAAAGTAACTGTATTCGCCGCAGTCGTGTCAGACACAAGTGTACTGGAGTTCTTGTTGAATTGGCAAATGAAAACAGCACGTTAGATACTTAAGGCCATTTGTACCAAAATGATTATGCTACAGTGCCGAAACCAGTGCGTATTAGGATTAAGAAAAGAAACTAATTTAGAAAATTAAACTGTAGAACAAAGTTGGTACAGAGCAGTGGGAATATGCCAGTGGCGGTGAACGCCGGCACTGATTGGCAATATGGCGTCTTGAAAGCAAAAGGCGATTGCCGTCACTGGCATTATGTCTCCATGGTAACTGCTGAACATTGAACCATAGAGATACATGCAGATCACCCCCAGTGTGATGTCACTGGAAACTATCAATGGTGGTCATGTGTCTGGACTCTCATAGGACTGTTTCTGCACATGTGTCACTCATGTTTTTCCTGTAGGAAAGCTCTGGCTGAAAAGTACATCATGACCGCAGCCAAACTCATTGCTCCAGCCATCGAGTCGTCTTTCGCTGTGGGCTTTGACTGGTGAGTCTCTGCTCGGAGCGAGCCTCCGCTCGGGGCGAGCCTCCGCTCGGGGCGAGCCTCCGCTCGGGGCGAGCCTCCGCTCGGAGCGAGCCTCCGCTCGGGGCGAGCCTCCGCTCGGGGCGAGCCTCCGCTCGGGGCGAGCCTCCGCTCGGAGCACACTCCACCTCATTCATCTATTTTAGAATGTTGTATCCTCATCAAAAACATACCTGGAGTTGTGTTTTGCACATTTAGGTTCTTATTTCAAACAGAAAACATTCTGTTCCACCTTGTGATGTCATGTGGGAATACAGGAAGTGCTCCACTGTGTTTTTAAACTCCATACACCTTCTCTAGAATCATTTGGATAATTTCAGTCTGTAAGTGAGCTGTAAACTGTGGCCTCATTTATTGTAAGTCTGGGCAATATGGGGGGAAAAAAATCATGATTTTCTTTTCTTATATTGATCTCTCTTCGATTTTCTTCCATCTTCTTAAAAACACAGACACATATAAAGAGCAGTGTGTCAGGACCACTACAGTTTTCCCTGCATGTTGATAGGACTGGTAATTACAGAGAAATCCACATGTAAAGTTTGGAATGTATTTGTACCGTGCACGTGCGATGTCCGTGCACTAAATCAGGACTTAGGTTCCCCTCATAAACAGTGAGAAAATAGCCCTTTACTTTCCCTAAATTGGATTATAATGAAAAGAAGCACCAGAGGAGCGAAAGAGGAGAAAAGGTGAGGAGCTGTGGCTAGATCAGAGAGAGGAGTGAGGTAGACACACACGCAGAGGCCCAGACACACTGGACTTAATCACACTGTGAAGACTTAAGTCAAAACTTGTGAACAGGTGAGGAGACATAAAGAGATGCACTGTGACCCAGGCTTCTTTTTCCTACACAAGCGAGTGTTTCCTCGTCAGCGCCGCGGGACTGGCTGTAGACCGGGTGATTAAAATTCACATGATTTATCATCAGGAGCTGCAGTTGCAAATCTTTACCTTTTACCTTTCCAAAAGGTCAAAATTCAATTCAAAAATTCAACCTTTTACCTTTTGGAAAGGTAAAAGGTGCTGAAAACTACCACTTCTTCATCATTTATATTTTTTACTATTATTATTATTACTATAATAACAAAGAGTAAAAAATATAAATGATAATAATATATATACCAATATAGTCTCAATAAGTATCCAAAAAGGTAGGAAGAGACAGATGTCAAATAAGGCATAATTATAGAAATGTTTATGTACAAGTCAAAATAAAATAGAAAAATAAGTAATAGAATCTAAAATCTCAGCTATAGACAAGAGGTCATGGGGAGTAGAACAGTGATCTGAGCAGTGAAGGACATGTGGGTCTGTGTTACAGTGGGTGAGGTGTACAGGTGTATGGAGTCTGTAGTCCTGTAACAGAGTCATTCAGAGCAGGATTACTGTATGTACTGCCAGTGCCAGAGGTTACGCTAACATGCACATGCAAAAAGACTTCACTGTTTCAGTAATGGTTTGTGATTCAAAATGTGTTAAAAGCCACTTTATATTAGATCTATGGATTTGCTTCAGATTTTGATGAGAAGAACAAACTCCCATATCATTCACAATATTTTTTTAATTGCAGCTTTTTGACTACCGGTAATTGTATTTGGGGAAACTTTTGCTTAATTTGAACTTGAATACAACATTTGAAGTTAATGTAATTGGACAGAACCTTAAATTGGGCACACAGCTTTGGATTTTAAAATGCCAAGTAGAAGAACTTGAGGAGTGGAGCATGAAACACAAGTGTTCAAAGCATTTCATATTATCAAATGTCAACAAATGTCACTTGTAGTCTTACTCACAGTGGGGGGAGTCACTAAAACATGTACTTTTACACTGGAACTTAAGCAGGAGTAAAAGCGTAGTATGTACGTACACTACATAGACAAGTACACTGTTAAGAAGTTCTGCAAGTGGATGTGATAATATGAAAAGCCACTGGTTAAACTAAGACCAAATGAACCTACTGAAACCAATATACAGCCATGTTAAACCAGACCAAAGCTAAATAAGGACTAAATCTGATCTAAGTCTAACCTGGGACATGACTAATGGCTTAAATGTGTGTGTGGACCTGTCAGGTGTGTGGAGATGGTGAAGAACTCTCAGTATGTGGAACTGGCCAATGACCTGGAGATAAACAAGGCCATTACCTATCTCCGGCAGAAGGACTTCAATAAGGTCAGTACATCCCCAGTCCATCTCAAATCAACCCTTTGTCTAAACGTGTGTGTATTTGTACCTCACAGTACCCTGTGTCCTGTGCTGTTGGTTTGGCCCTTGGTAAATGATCTGGGGGCGTGACTCAAATTATTGCACCTTTCTCATAGATTTCTCTGTAGCTCCTATACTGACCAGCTCCTACTAATCTTGTCACAATACTAACATTTCTCTCTATTTCAATATTAAGGATGTAAGGAATGGTTTTGACACCATAAAGTGTATAAAAAGTGGATGTTGGCGAACAGTTACAGGGGCGAATTTGGAGCCAGGCTCTATATTATGAATAGGATGTTTTTTTTTGACAGACAAAATGGCAAAAAACCCCACCAGGATCATGTAGAGCGGCTTAATACAAACATTTTAAGACCAAAATGATGAGGCCACAGCAGCAGTTACAGAGAGAGGGACATCAATATTCCAGTCAAGTCAATGGGAGCCACAAGAGGCTGCAAACTTCCTGCCTGGAGCACGCTGCTAGCACCTTAGCCATGTTCATTTATATATACAGTCTATGTTTGAGACTCCGTCCGTCCATCTTCTTCTGCTTTATTCGTCATGGTCCTTGATGTTAGTTCATAGGGGTGCTAGCGTGTTTTCACAACCTTCTTGCTGTGAGGCATGAGCGTGAGCCACTCAGCCACTGTGCCGCTGTGTTTGATACTCAATACTGAAAAAATCCAGAAAATAAAAAAGTCTTTTTTTTAGGAAATAGAATGTGATTGACTTTCAAAGTGAACTCACAGGCTGTGTTCGAATGTACACTATTCCCTTCTTAGGGCACTATTTAGGGGTCACACCATTTTGAGTGGAGTCCAAATGTCCAGTTGTTGAAAAAGACGGGTCAGTATAGACCACAATGCACTCCAAGAGTTCAGCTGCAGGTGTTTTAAATAAACTGTTCTGGGTTAAAGGTGCTAGTGTTAGATGCTTACCTTAGCTCCAGCTGCTAAAAAAGCGATAATTTCAATATCTCAAATGAAAAGCAAATAATCTAGTCTGTTTATCTCCAGTTTGACGAAAACCTGCATGATTATTATTGGTCCATAAATACTGTACATGTGTGTCAGTCTGAGCTGATTATTTATGACAGAAATCAAGTTTTACCAGAGTTAGCTGATTTTTTTTTACCTAGACGCCAGAGTCACATGACCCGAATGCAGTGAGCTGCATGTCCACAGTGCTCTTTGACTGAGTGCTCTATATAGTCCAGTAAAGAGGACGTTCCTGTGTAGTAAATGAGGGCTTAGGGACGAGGGTGGACACATGGACACAGCCATAAAGCGATTTAGGAAAGCTTCATTTCTGTCCTATGAATGTGACTTTTTTTAGCAGTTATATTTGCCCAAATCAGTATCTAGTTTTGATACTAGTTCTAGTATTGATGAATATCTGATTTTAGATACTTTTGACAACCCTAGATCCTACTTATACACATCTTTCTCTTGCTTTTGTCTTCCTCCCACCCTGCATGCCTAAGGTTGAGGTATGTTAGTCTGCTTTTGTTCCAGTCACAGGTTGTAGTTTGCATACTGTGGCCGTATGTTGGGTATGCTAAAAACTCCCATTTCCCATTCATTTTTCCAATAAAAAAAACCATATTAAACTTTCACTGGGTTCACTGGGTTCCACTGGGTTAATCAGCTGTGTAGTCTGGTCTGGTCCCTGCGCCCTCTGTCGCTTTTAGAGTTCGACCAAATGTAATTGCATATGAAATGGAGCTCAATAGTCATTTATCCTTTACAAATAAAATTGCATTTCTCTCATCTCAGATTAAAGCCATTTTTAAAGCTTTCTGCCATGTTCTAGCATTCCCTCATCAAAAACGCGCCTGAAGAGATTTTCGATGTCATCCATGCATGCTTAAATATGTGAGCGATCTGCCATGGGCCCTCTTCAAACCCTCCTTACGGTTAGCTGTAAGATTCTGTTTAATGCTCAGCTCACAAGTCTACATCACCCATGCTCCCACACAACAATTCCCCATAAATATACGAAAATGTGACTCAAAACTGTACACAACACCTGATATGATGTGCAGTAGTTTCATTAGTGGGATGCATGCCACAGGAGAGAGACTTAATGCAAGAAGCACAAGGAAAGGAGCATCAAAACGAAGGTGAATACATTGTTTTTGGTGAGTATAGCATTTTCAGAACAATAAAAGATGACATGGTGATCGAAATATGTTATGGGTTCACAGTTAATACATCATAGACAAAAAATACCCCCTCTTTAGTGCTTCGCTCATTGATTCTGCAGAAATCCACCATGTTTTTCAGTCCCTTGTGATATGTTTTATTTTTTCCTGTAAAGCATTGCTTTTCACTTTGGTATGTGAGCACCAGGCAGGTCCCTGATTGGCTAAGCCACCTGTCAATCAGGCCCATCTAAAAACAGAGAAATTCACAGTTGTCCAGATTCACTTCTTCATAATGTATTGAAGTATGTACTCTGGGTCCCAGGCAACGCAAAATCAATCTAATCTGCTATTATTACATATGATTATGACCATGTTATTACTTAGCACATAGCTAGTTAGCCTCCGCCTTGTCTTTTTTTAAATGGGAAATATACTTCTGAAAACACAGCAGGATTCAAAGTTGGACTGTTGAGTGCAGTACTTTAGATTGGGTTACAGGAAGGTGTACTTTATTGAGCCATCACACGGGGATATGCTGAATGTATCTGTATGGTGAAATGTTCAGCAATCACCATGGTAACACAATACACACACAGAGCAAAAGGTAAAAGGTCGCTGATAACTTGAAAACTACCGGTACTACTGCATGACATCTGCATTTTGAGCTTTTGACATGTAGACAGACTAATAAGAGACTTACAAAACATTTGTGATTGAAACGAAACACAAGCCCAGGGATGTTTTTAATGAGGGAACCACATTTATGGCTTGAACTCATATTCAACATTCTAACGTTCCATAAATTTCAGAACATGTTTCATCAGTACATTTTGTTTTTTGCACAGTACAATCTTCTATCTAAATAGTCTTTGCAATTTGAGAACTGCAGCAACTCAACTGTGATCCCAGTTCGATTGTGATATATTGTGCATATAATAATACCTGTGCTGTATGCAGTAGCTAAGTCACATACAGATCATCTTTTCTTTTGTGAGATGAATGCATTTGTACATGGATCACTAATCCTCCTGTGTAGTGCGTAGGTCTTCTGTCTGTCTACGGTGGATGTTCGTAGTGCCTTCTGCCCCTAGTGCTGAACTTAACCTCCATATGTAAACTGTGACACCAGCAGAACTAAACCCTGGGATTTGATTTTCAGGCTGTGGAGACTCTGAAAACGTTTGAGAAAAAGGACAGTCGGGTGAAGAGTGCAGCAGCCACTAACCTCTCCGGCCTCTACTTCCTGGTATGTTGTCAGGTCCTCTCTGTCGGTAAAAGTCACTGACATGTTCATGTTTACTACTTGATTTTTGCTCTTTTTTGGGGAGATAATGCATTGAATTAATATCGTGCTTTTTGAATCCTCAAAGTATTTACAGTGCATTAGTCTTTCCCTCCACAGTTGGTGATAAGATAGTAATGTAGTAATGCCTGACAGAAGCAGGGCTGTTAATCTGCACCATCATCTTGCTGCTCTGGTGCAGCTCCACTGTGGGAATCTGGCCTGACACTTCAACTGACCACAAGTGTTTTTTCCTTTAAAACGGTTGCTTTTGGCACATGTTCTTACACGTGCAGCTTTCATAGACGGGGGCAGCAACAGCAGAACACCGCTCTTCATGTGAGTGTCACTACAGCAAAATCAGACCAGCGCTGCAGTCAGAGCTGGGCCTGGTGCCGTCTGACTGATGCATACATCATTCATATAAGCCAATGTGGGTGCAGTGTCTTGTCTAAAAACATGGCTGTTGTATTCATCAGAAGAACATGGCAGTTGCAACAGTCTGTTACTATAGGTTTCCATGGCAACAGTTCCTCTTTGGAGCAGTTCCTGATCCTGAATCTGTGGTCTGCCTACAGGAGAAGGACTTTGAGCAGTCTGATCGCTATGCTGACCTGGCCATGAGCGCAGACCGCTACAACCCAGCTGCTCTCACCAACAAGGGCAACACCGTGTCCATCCAGCATGACTACGAGAAGGCTGCCGAGTTCTACAAGGAAGCCCTACGGAACGACTCTTCCTGCACTGAGGCACTCTACAACCTGGGTATGTGCATCCCAGTGCATCTCCTGTGTACTGGCTCTGTGGTACTCCACCTGTGTTAACATATTACAGAAAGGACAATGGCTCAGTCAGATTAGAAGCTCAGGACTGTGGCACAATTGTCAAATGGCAAAGGTAATTCATTCAATAATGGAATGCAAGGAAGAAAATGTCCTTTGTAGAAAAGTCCTGACATTGCTGTATTGATACTTGGCAGCTGATGTCATCAACATTCCCTGCGGTATGAAGCTACTGTAGGCTTTGCTCTGTTTAGGTCTTTAATTTAACACAGTCTGGCCATAAAGAACGGGATTAGTTGAAACAGGTGAGATTATTTTTACTGTTCAACAAGTCCCTCTCAAATAACATTACAGTCACATGCCATCAGTGTTTTAGTTAGACCCTCTCACCTTTTTTGTTGAAAACAAAAGGCCTAAATAGGAGGAGCATGAATGCTTGCATTGATCACAGTGAAAATGTGTTGTTTAAATACATTTAGTATATTTTTCAAACCTTAAAACTTTTTGGCAGTGTTTGCTAATGTGTGCATTATGTCACCATGGTGAAGGCGACCTTCTGCCATACACATACATGCAGAACACTCCCAGCGTGATGTCACTGCAGAGTATTAATTAGTTTGTCAGTTCACACTTCAGTTTTCAAACTGTAATGCTTCTGGAGTTGTTTCTCATGCACTCTCAATAGATATTATGTTTTAATTAACCATTGTAACCACAATCCCCATAATCCATGCTGCCCTAATGGGAGTTTCCTTAGACATGGACTGGATTGTGCTCACAGTTGTTTATCTGGAAGATGGATGCAGATGATTTCCCTTTGCTCTCTGCCCTGTCTTCCTGTCACACACAGGTCTGACCTATAAGAGGCTGAACCGGCTGAAGGAGGCTCTGGACTGCTTCCACAAACTCCACGCCATTCTGAGGAACTGTCCACAGGTCATGTTTCAGCTTGCCTCTCTGTATCCTCTATTCTGTATGTTTGAAATCTTTTCTTTTTCTTATTTTTAGTACTTTTTCACACACACAGGATTAGGGTTGGGTTTAAAAACAGGTCATTTGGTTAAGGGTAGGGCTTTAGGACAGATCAGGGTCTTGGCAAAACTGTTCAGAAAAAACTGACGCCTTATGATATCCTATAAACAGGAAGCTGAATCTGTTTAAGTGCACAGGTAAGAAATGTTATTTAGTATTCATTTGGTCAAGTTTAACCCTCTCCCTATTTTTAAATGGCCATAAAATACACATAGATATGTTATATTATTACTATTACACACTGTGTGCACAATTATTAGGCAAGTGGGTATTTTGACCATATTCTGATTTTTAGGCATATTCTCCAACTCCAAGCTGTAAAAACTTGAATCCTTTTGGATTTAGGCATAAGCACTATTTGTCTAACGAGGGAGGGTGTAAGCTTCTTTTCCTCAGACAAAATGGGCCAAAAGGGGTTTAACTGACTCTGACTCTGAATTCAGCACGCTTGAAATTGCAAAGGTATTGGTTCGTGATCACAGAACCATCAAACGTTTTGTTGCAAATAGGGAGAAAAAAAGCAAATTAACTGCCAGAGATTTGAGAAGAATTAAATGTGAAACTACCAGGAACTGATTATCCTCCAGCTCTGTCCTATTCCAGAGCTGTAACCTACTTGGAGAACCCAGAAGTACAGGGGGTTCAGTGCTCAGAGACATGGCCAGGATAAGGGAGGCTGAAACCAGACCACCACTGAACTGTAACCACTCATCCAGTTTGGGGGTCACGGCCCCGAGTGCTCCGATCACCACAGGCACCACCGATGCTTTCACCTTCAGGCCTCTCCAGCTCTTCCTTGAGCCCCTGGTGTTTCTCTAGTTTCTCGTGTTCCTTTTTCCTGACATTGCCATCGCTCGGTATTGCAATGTCCACCACCACGGCTTTGTTCTCTCGCTTATCCAGAACCACGATGTCTGGTTGGTCCATCACCATTCTGTCAGTCTGTATCTGAAGTCCCACAGGATCTTGGCTCATTCTCCACAACCTTTGGAGGCGTTTCCCACCTTGATCCTGGGGTTTCCAGCCCGTACTCTGCACAGATGTTTCTGTACACTGTGCCGCTACTTGGTTATGTCGCTCCATGTTTCCCTGCAGCATCTGACACCTGCAGTTATGTGCTGGACTGTCTCAGGCACTTCTTTGCA
>CM060665.1:38650603-38818103 GCA_030686955.1 Odontamblyopus rebecca | reverse complement strand
TCATCCTTGGAGTCACAAGTGGGAAATCTTGGCATTGGCCTGGGGGAGTGAGGGAGGAAGAGTCCTCGTCATCCTCCAAGCTCTCCTCTCCAAAAGAGCCATCCTCCTCTTCGTAATCCAGGAGGAGCAGTTCATCTTCGAGAGAGTGTAACAGGTCCAGTGCTCCGGCTCAGTGGGGTGGCGTCAGTCTGAGCAGCTGCTCTGAGCTGCTGTGCTGCGCTGTGGTAACGGGCTCGCCCACAGCTGGGTCCCTCTCCAAGAAACTATCTTAGCGGGCAAGTCTGCAGCAGAGACTTTTCCCCGTAAACCCGGAGCAGTGAGGGCACGAGCCGAGGTTCTCCACTGCGGGTCAGGCATGTTCCAGCCCAAGACACGCTGAGCAGACCTGGTGTAGGTCTTTGCTGGAGATCTTGTACCCACAAGGGTAGAGCCAGGAGCTATAGCGGTGAAATAAATGCAAAGCTTGTGAGCGCAAAGTCCGTCCTGTCTGGTGTCAGGAGGCGGTGTGTAACAGCTCATGTTTAGCGGCAGAGGCGTTAGCTTTGACCTGTGAACAGCTACTGGTCAGAAACACAGAAGGTGCGGTAACTTGGCTTAGTGAAGCGAGAAGAGGTGATTGAGTGACAGGCGACGTGGCCTTTATAGGGGGTGCCAACCTCACCATGTCACCACTGCCAGTGTCTCAGGGTTGTCGGTATAGGGCTTCTGTGAAGGGGGCGTATCCCAGAGTGAGACGTCGATACGAATGCTATGAAAGAACCCGTAGTTTACGTAGCAAAAAAGTCAGCGTTGTCAAGTAAATGATGAGAATTTTAGAATCGACATTTTGCTGCTCATCAAAGCTTCTTCAGTTCAAGTGCTGGGTGGAAACTGCCTTTGGATCTGTCTTTGTCTTTTTTTAAAACTTGACAAAATGTAGTTTCTTTCTATTAATGCAGATCTATTCTTCAACTTTTCAGAGCTTTTAGCCATGTTATAGTTATTTCCCCTCACCATTTATGCACCAGCAATTGTGTTTGGAGTGATTCATGATTTTTTTTCAGCCATTTTGAATTGCCTATTTTTAAAACACCATTTTGCCAATCAACCACCACCCCCAGTATCTCCCTTCAGACAATGCAGATCGTTTTAGATGAATATTGTGATTTAAAATGTGCAAATAAGAATGTAATGATCTACAGGTGTCACAGATTATAACTATATAGGAGACACAAGCATAATATGTCTTTAAGAATTATTATTCATTTAAATTTTGCATTGCTGTTTCTTATCTCTACAGGAAACTACCAGAAATCCTTGGAAACATATAAAAAAATGCACAGCAGGTTTCCAGAAAATGTGGACTGTAAGTTTAAGTTTTGCATGTGAGGCTGTGGTGTGGAGAAGCTGCCTCTGACTGTGTGGTGTACAGGCCTGCGCTTCCTGGTGAGGCTGTGCACGGACATGGATCTGGCTGAGGTGCAGGAGTATGCTGCGAAACTCAAGAAGCTGGAGAAGATGAAGGAGCTCCGGGAACAGGTCAGGCAATAGGAGTCCTGACAGGTCCTCACCACACGACTGCCCACAGCGATAACAACCTGACAGACCACCACGACTGACCACAGGCGATAACAGCCTGACAGACCGCACGACCCACCTGGCGATAACAGCCTGACAGACCACCACGACTGACCACAGCGATAACAGCCTGACAGACCGCCGACTGACCACAGCGATAACAGCCTGACAGGGCGACACGACTGCCCACAGCGATAACAGCCTGACAGACCGCCACGACTGCCCACAGGCGATAACAGCCTGACAGACCACACGACTGACCACAGCGATAACAGCCTGACAGACCGCGACTGACCACAGCGATAACAGCCTGACGGGCCGCACGACTGACCACAGCAATAACAGCCTGACAGAACCGCACGACTGACCACAGCGATAACAGCCTGACAGACCGCCGCGACCCCGGCCACAGCGATAACAGCCTGACAGACCGCCACGACTGACCACAGCAATAACAGCCTGACGAACCACACGACTGGCCACAGCGATAACAGCCTGACGGGCCGCCGCGACTGACCACAGCGATAACAGCCTGACAGAACACACGACTGACCACAGCAATAACAGCCTGACAGAACCGCCGACTGACCACAGCGATAACAGCCTGACAGACCGCACGACTGACCACAGCGATAACAGCCTGACGAACCACACGACTGACCCTGGCGATAACAGCCTGACAGACCGCACGACTGACCACAGCGATAACAGCCTGACAGAACCACGACTGACCACAGCGATAACAGCCTGACGAGCCGCGACTGACCACAGCGATAACAGCCTGACAGACCGCACAACTGGACCACAGCGATAACAGCCTGACAGGCGACACGACTGACCACAGCGATAACAGCCTGACAGACGGCACGACTGACCACAGCGATAACAGCCTGACAGACGGCACGACTGACCACAGCGATAACAGCCTGACAGGCGACACGACTGACCACAGCGATAACAGCCTGACAGACCGCCGACTGACCACAGCGATAACAACCTGACAGACCACACGACTGACCACAGCGATAACAGCCTGACAGACCACCACGACTGACCACAGCGATAACAGCCTGACAGACCACCGACTGGCCACAGCGATAACAGCCTGACAGACCGCACGACTGACCACAGCGATAACAGCCTGACAGACCGCACGACTGGCCACAGCGATAACAGCCTGACAGACCGCACGACTGCCCACAGCGATAACAGCCTGACAGACCGCACGACTGCCCACAGCGATAACAGCCTGACGGACGCACGACTGCCCACAGCGATAACAGCCTGACAGACCGCACGACTGCCCACAGCGATAACAGCCTGACAGGCGACACGACTGCCCACAGCGATAACAGCCTGACAGACCACCACGACTGCCCACAGCGATAACAGCCTGACAGACCGCACGACTGCCCACAGCGATAACAGCCTGACAGACCGCCACGACTGCCCACAGCGATAACAGCCTGACAGACCGCACGACTGCCCACAGCGATAACAGCCTGACAGACCGCACGACTGCCCACAGCGATAACAGCCTGACGGGCCGCACGACTGCCCACAGCGATAACAGCCTGACAGAACCGCACGACTGCCCACAGCGATAACAGCCTGACAGACCGCACGACTGCCCACAGCGATAACAGCCTGACAGACCACCACGACTGACCACAGCGATAACAGCCTGACAGACGACGACTGCCCACAGCGATAACAGCCTGAGACCGCACGACTGCCCACAGGCGATAACAACCTGACAGGCGACCACGACTGCCCACAGCGATAACAGCCTGACAGACCACACGACTGCCCACAGCGATAACAGCCTGACAGGCGACCACGACTGACCACAGCGATAACAGCCTGACAGGCGACACGACTGCCCACAGCGATAACAGCCTGACAGGCGACACGACTGCCTGGCGATAACAGCCTGACAGGCGACACGACTGCCCCACAGCGATAACAGCCTGACAGACCGCCACGACTGACCACAGCGATAACAGCCTGACAGACCGCCGACTGACCACAGCGATAACAGCCTGACAGACCGCACGACTGACCACAGCGATAACAGCCTGACAGACCGCACAACTGACCACAGCGATAACAGCCTGACAGACGACCACGACTGACCACAGCGATAACAGCCTGACAGGCGGCACGACTGACCACAGCGATAACAGCCTGACAGACCACACGACTGCCCACAGCGATAACAGCCTGACAGACCGCACGACTGCCCACAGCGATAACAGCCTGACAGACCGCACGACGGCCACAGCGATAACAGCCTGACAGACCGCAACTGACCACAGCGATAACAGCCTGACAGGCGACACGACTGACCACAGCGATAACAGCCTGACAGACGGCACGACTGACCCTGGCGATAACAGCCTGACAGACCACACGACTGCCCACAGCGATAACAGCCTGACAGACCGCACGGCTGCCCACAGCCGATAACAGCCTGACAGACCGCACGACTGCCCACAGCGATAACAGCCTGACAGACCGCACGACTGCCCACAGCGATAACAGCCTGACAGACCGCCGCGACTGCCCACAGCGATAACAGCCTGACAGACCGCGACTGCCCACAGCGATAACAGCCTGACAGGGCCGCCGACTGCCCACAGCGATAACAGCCTGACAGACCGCCACGACTGCCCACAGCGATAACAGCCTGACAGACGCGCACGACTGCCCACAGCGATAACAGCCTGACAGGCGACACGACTGCCCACAGCGATAACAGCCTGACAGACCGCCACGACTGCCCACAGCGATAACAACCTGACAGGCGACCACGACTGCCCACAGCGATAACAGCCTGACAGACCACCACGACTGCCCACAGCGATAACAGCCTGACAGACGACACGACTGACCACAGCGATAACAGCCTGACAGACGACACGACTGCCCTGGCGATAACAGCCTGACGAGCCGCCACGACTGCCTGGCGATAACAACCTGACAGGCGACACGACTGCCCACAGCGATAACAGCCTGACAGGCGACACGACTGCCTGGCGATAACAGCCTGACAGGCGACACGACTGCCCACAGCGATAACAGCCTGACAGGCGACCGACTGCCCACAGCGATAACAGCCTGACAGGCGACACGACTGCCCACAGCGATAACAGCCTGACAGGCGACTGACTGCCCACAGGCGATAACAGCCTGACGAACCGCCACGACTGACCACAGCGATAACAGCCTGACAGACCGCCACGACTGACCACAGGCGGTAACAGCCTGACAGGGCCGCACGACTGACCACAGCGATAACAGCCTGACAGACCGCAACTGGCCACCACAGCGATAACAGCCTGACAGGCCGGCACGACTGACCACAGCGATAACAGCCTGACAGACGGCACGACTGACCACAGCGATAACAGCCTGACAGGCAGCACGACTGACCACAGCGATAACAGCCTGACAGGCAGTACGACTGACCACAGCGATAACAACCTGACAGACCACACGACTGACCACAGCGATAACAGCCTGACAGACAGACCACACGACTGACCACAGCGATAACAGCCTGACAGACCACACGACTGACCACAGCGATAACAGCCTGACAGACCGCACGACTGACCACAGCGATAACAGCCTGACAGACCGCACGACTGACCACAGCGATAACAGCCTGACAGACACGCCGCGACTGACCACAGCGATAACAGCCTGACAGACGCGCGACTGCCCACAGCGATAACAGCCTGACAGAACCGCACGACTGCCCACAGGCGATAACAGCCTGACGGGCCGCACGACTGCCCACAGCGATAACAGCCTGACAGAACCGCACGACTGCCCACAGCGATAACAGCCTGACAGGCGACACGACTGCCCACAGCGATAACAGCCTGACAGACCACGACTGCCCACAGCGATAACAGCCTGACAGACCGCACGACTGCCCACAGCGATAACAGCCTGACAGAACCACCACGACTGACCACAGCGATAACAGCCTGACAGACCGCACGACTGACCACAGCGATAACAGCCTGACAGACCGCCACGACTGACCACAGCGATAACAGCCTGACGAACCGCCGACTGCCCACAGCGATAACAGCCTGACAGGCGACACGACTGCCCACAGCGATAACAGCCTGACGGCGACACGCGACTGCCCACAGCGATAACAGCCTGACAGGCGGCACGACTGCCACAGCGATAACAGCCTGACAGACGACACGACTGCCCACAGCGATAACAGCCTGACAGACCGCACGACTGCCTGGCGATAACAGGCCTGACGGGCCGCACGACTGACCACAGCGATAACAGCCTGACAGGCGACACGACTGCCCACAGCGATAACAGCCTGACAGATCGCACGACTGCCCCACAGCGATAACAGCCTGACAGACACGACTGCCCACAGCGATAACAGCCTGACAGGCGGCACGACTGCCCACAGCGATAACAGCCTGACGGACGCCGCCGACTGCCCACAGCGATAACAGCCTGACAGGCGACACGACTGCCCACAGCGATAACAGCCTGACAGACCGCACGACTGCCCACAGCGATAACAGCCTGACAGACCGCACGACTGCCCACAGCGATAACAGCCTGACAGGCGACACGACTGCCCACAGGCGATAACAGCCTGACAGACGCACGACTGCCCACAGCGATAACAACCTGACAGGCGACACGACTGCCCACAGCGATAACAGCCTGACAGACCACACGACTGCCCACAGCGATAACAGCCTGACAGGCGACACGACTGACCACAGCGATAACAGCCTGACAGGCGACACGACTGCCCACAGCGATAACAGCCTGACAGGCGACACGACTGCCCACAGCGATAACAGCCTGACAGACCGCCGCATACGACTGACCACAGGCGATAACAGCCTGACAGACCGCACGACTGACCACAGCGATAACAGCCTGACAGACCGCACGACGGCCACAGCGATAACAGCCTGACAGGCGACACGACGACGGCCACAGCGATAACAGCCTGACAGACGACACGACTGACCACAGCGATAACAGCCTGACAGACCGCACGACTGACCACAGCGATAACAGCCTGACAGAACCGCACGACTGACCACAGCGATAACAGCCTGACAGACCGCACGACTGCCCACAGCGATAACAGCCTGACAGGCGACACGACTGCCCACAGCGATAACAGCCTGACAGACCGCGACGACTGCCTGGCGATAACAGCCTGACAGACCGACACGACTGCCCACAGCGATAACAGCCTGACAGACCGCCACGACTGCCCACAGCGATAACAGCCTGACAGGGCCGCACGACTGACCACAGCGATAACAGCCTGACAGGCGACACGACTGCCCACAGCGATAACAACCTGACAGACCGCCACGACTGCCCACAGCGATAACAACCTGACAGACCACCGCGACTGACCACAACGATAACAACCTGACAGACCACCGCGACTGCCCACAGCGATAACAGCCTGACAGACCGCCCACGACTGCCCACAGCGATAACAGCCTGACAGACCACGACTGCCCACAGGCGATAACAGCCTGACAGACCACGACTGCCCACAGCGATAACAGCCTGACAGGCGACACGACTGCCCACAGCGATAACAGCCTGACAGCGACACGACTGCCCACAGCGATAACAGCCTGACAGACCGCACGACTGCCCACAGCGATAACAACCTGACAGGCGACACGACTGCCCACAGCGATAACAGCCTGACAGGCGACACGACTGCCCACAGGCGATAACAGCCTGACAGGCGACACGACTGCCCACAGCGATAACAGCCCTGACAGGCGACACGACTGCCCACAGCGATAACAGCCTGACAGACCGCCGACTGCCCACAGCGATAACAGCCTGACAGACCGCACGACTGCCCACAGCGATAACAGCCTGACAGGCGACGACACGACTGCCCACAGCGATAACAGCCTGACAGGCGACGACTGCCGGCGATAACAGCCTGACGGGCCGCCGCGACTGACCACAGGCGATAACAGCCTGACAGACCGCCGCGACTGACCACAGCGGTAACAGCCTGACAGACCGCACGACTGACCACAGCGATAACAGCCTGACAGGCGACCACGACTGACCACAGCGATAACAGCCTGACAGGCGACACGACTGACCGGCCACAGCGATAACAGCCTGACAGACCGCACGACTGACCACAGCGATAACAGCCTGACAGACCGCACGACTGACCACAGCGATAACAGCCTGACAGACGACACGACTGCCCACAGCGATAACAGCCTGACAGACCGCACGACTGCCCACAGCGATAACAGCCTGACAGACCGCACGACTGCCCACAGCGATAACAGCCTGACAGACCGCACGACTGCCCACAGCGATAACAGCCTGACAGACCGCACGACGGCCACAGCGATAACAGCCTGACAGGCACGACACGACTGACCACAGCGATAACAACCTGACAGACGACACGACTGCCCACAGCGATAACAGCCTGACAGACCACACGACTGACCACAGCGATAACAGCCTGACAGACGACACGACTGACCACAGCGATAACAACCTGACAGACCGCACGACTGCCCACAGCGATAACAGCCTGACAGACCACACGACTGACCACAGCGATAACAGCCTGACAGACCGCACGACTGACCACAGCGATAACAGCCTGACAGACCACACGACCGGCCACAGCGATAACAACCTGACAGACCGCACGACGGCCACAGCGATAACAACCTGACAGACCGCACGACTGACCACAGCGATAACAGCCTCACCAAGACCGTTAGAATGGTGTCCTGAACATGTGCTCAGTGTCACCAGTCAAACACCCTGAGGACTGTGTGAGGGAGGGAACTCGTCCAGTCTGTCCACCTCGGCCCAAAAAGTGTGTGTGTGTGTGTCTAACTCCCCCTGCAGGTGTGTGTGTGTGTGTGTCTAACTCCCCCAGCAGGTGTGTGTGTGTGTGTGTGTGTGTGCTAACTTCCCCAGCAGGTGTGTGTGCTGTAACTCTCCTCAGCAGGTGTGTGTCTAAGTGTCTAACCCCCCTGCAGGTGTGTGTGTGTGTGTGTGTGTGTCTAACTCCCCCCTGCAGGTGTGTGTGTCTAACTCCCCCCCTGCAGGTGTGTGTGTGTGTGTGTGTCTAACTCCCCCCTGCAGGTGTGTGTGTCTAACTTCCCCCTGCAGGTGTGTGTGTGTGTGTGTCTGCTCCCCCCTGCAGGTGTGTGTGTGTGTGTGTGTGTGTCTAACTCCCCCCCTGCAGGTGTGTGTGTGTGTGTGTGTCTTAACTCCTCCCTACAGGTGTGTGTGTGTGTGTGTGTCTAACTCCCCCTGCAGGTGTGTGTGTGTGTGTGTGTCTAACTCCCCCTGCAGGTGTGTGTGTGTGTGTGTGTGTCCTAACTCCCCTGCAGGTGTGTGTGTGTGTGTCTAACTCCCCCCTGCAGGTGTGTGTGTGTGTGTCTAACTCCCCCTGCAGGTGTGTGTGTGTGTGTGTGTCTAACTCCTCCTGCAGGTGTGTGTGTGTGTGTGTGTGTCTAACTCCCCCTGCAGGTGTGTGTGTGTGTGTGTGTCTAACTCTAATTTGGATCCCTGTTCCTATCCCACTAAACCAAGTCAAATTAGAAAAAAGTGGAGTTTTGTGCTAAAATCAGATGACGGCATATTCCATACAAATACCTCAGACAAAATGTCACACACTGTTCAAAGAAATGAAAGGAACAGTATGAAAACACATCAGAATAACAATGTGAAATGTGATATTTCGGATGGTTTCACTCAGCTCCAGCTCAAACTGTGCGACCAAATCTCAGGGTTTAAACATTCACAGCTCATGATTCATGTTCTCACACTGTACACGAGTTCAGCAGTGAAACCCTCATTTCAAACAGGTTTGATATTCTTGTGACCTCTGATGCCGATGGGGAGCTGAGTGTGAGGGATTCATCTGTTCTTCACCCATGTTTACTACGAAGCACCGCACGACTGAGCCAAAACTCAGCCTGATCCCAAAAACAGTCGTAGAAGTGAAAAATCGGCTCCAAAGGGCCATGTGATGTGTTTTCAAAGTGTTCCTTGAACTTTTTGAGCAGTGTAGTTGTAGGGTTGAGTTGTTGCTCAGCCTGTGGTTCTGTTCTGGTGCAGAGGGTGAAGTCGGGACATGAAGGCAGTGCCAAAAGCCGGAGGGAGGGCAGTGCTGGGAGCTCAGGTGAGTCTTGGTGGTCCGCAAAACCTGGGCTGCAGCCACCTAACCTCTTCCTTATGTTGTTTTTATATAATAAACAAACGCATATTTTTTACTTTTATTTTTGGTTTATTTTTACAATAAACAAATCAGTAAGTTGAACAGCAATAAAACCGGACACACTTACAACAGTTTGTGAAACATTCAAGTCCACATACAGACAGAAATCATCCCATTTCTCAGACACCACTTCACTACACTCACCCCTGATTCTGATTCTAAGTGACTGAACTGCAGCAGCTGATTTTGCACTATTAAAATCACATTGCACTTACACACGAGCCAGCAGTATTTCAGTTAGCCACGCTCACCCTTTTTGTTGCTATTCTAACTTGAGTGGACATTGGGTGTGCCTTGCTTCCCCATAGTGACTGCTAAACAGTCCTCCATAGACATACATGCTGTCCACCCCTTTATGGAGCCTTGACCAGTGGGAAAATCCTTTAGTATCAAGTAGAGTTTCTCCCTCACGCTGTTGATGCTTTAGTCCATTACTCAGAATAACCTCCTGTTTCCCTCTTTTGTGGCGGCAAAGAAGACGTAAAGACAGGTAAGCCACTGCTGTCCTCTGTCCTGTCCTCTGTCCTGTCCTCTGTCCCTCACTGCTGTCCTCTGTCCTGTCCTCTGTCCTGTCCTCTGTCCTGTCCTCTGTCCTGTCCTCTGTCCTGTCCTCTGTCCTGTCCCTCACTGCTGTCCTCTGTCCTGTCCTCTGTCCTGTCCCTCACTGCTGTCCTCTGTCCTGTCCTCTGTCCTGTCCTCTGTCCCTCACTGCTGTCCTCTGTCCTGTCCTCTGTCCCTCACTGCTGTCCTCTGTCCTGTCCTCTGTCCTGTCCTCTGTCCTGTCCTCTGTCCCTCACTGCTGTCCTCTGTCCTGTCCTCTGTCCTGTCCTCTGTCCTCTGTCCTGTCCTCTGTCCTGTCCTCTGTCCTGTCCTCTGTCCTGTCCTCTGTCCTGTCCTCTGTCCTGTCCTCTGTCCTGTCCTCTGTCCTGTCCTCTGTCCCTCACTGCTGTCCTCTGTCCTGTCCTCTGTCCTGTCCTCTGTCCTGTCCTCTGTCCTGTCCTCTGTCCCTCACTGCTGTCCTCTGTCCTGTCCTCTGTCCTGTCCTCTGTCCTGTCCTCTGTCCTGTCCTCTGTCCTGTCCTCTGTCCTGTCCTCTGTCCTGTCCTCTATGCCTCACTGTCCTCTGTGGATGTTGGACATCTATACAAATGTGGACAGGGCAGTGTCTTATGAACAAAAGGATGCCACGTCTTTAAATGGAAATAACATTTTCAGCCACAGAGGGCTTCATTATATAGACTCTGAAAATCAAAGTGAAATAATGACATGAGGCTTGTCCGTTTTGCCTACATTTAATTTCTGTACCTCAAAATGCTTCTCACTCTCTTGTGTGGCCCATGTGCTCGTGTTCATGTTTGACAGTCGTGTCAGGCTCCTAATGAGGCGATGGCTGCTGTTTTGTGGGACGTCCTCCCAGATGTGTGTAAGGACTCTGGTGACCACATGATATTGGCTGAAATTCGGGACGGGGAGAATGGCAAAGTGTAGGCTCCGAATTGCTGATGCAGTCGAAGTTGCTTTTCTTTACAAACACACAAAAATCATGTTAACTAATGAGTTAACTGAGTTTGAATCAATCATCATTTTGTTTAGCGGCACGGTGACTGAGTGGCAACACTCGGGCCTCACAGCAAGAAGGTTGCGGGTTCGATCCCCGGGCCTTTCTGTGTGGAGTTTGCATATTCTCCCTGTGTCTGGATGGGTTTCCTCTGGGTTCTCTGGTTTCCCCCATCAACCCAAAACATGCAGCACCTGAACTAACATCAAGGACCATGTTGTCCACCCTCCTGTGGGCTCCACCTGCAGAGGGGTTCATGGGGGGTCAGGTGCTATGAGTATTGGACCCAGCCGGATTAAGCGGGAGAAGATGGATGGATAATTTTGTTTACACACAAACTGAAGAAAGAACAATAAAAATGTAAATGACAAATACACACTACAGACAAGTGACTTAACATAGTGAGCTGAACTACATAATGTAGGGGAGAGCTCCACACACAGTGTCTGCTCTTCCCTCAGCTGCACAGTGTCTGCTCTCCCCTCAGCTGCACACAGTGTCTGCTCTCCCCTCAGCTGCACACAGTGTCTGCTCTCCCCTCAGCTCCACACAGTGTCTGCTCTCCCCTCAGCTCCACACACAGTGTCTGCTCTCCCCTCAGCTCCACACAGTGTCTGCTCTCCCCTCAGCTGCACACACAGTGTCTGCTCTCCCCTCAGCTCCACACAGTGTCTGCTCTCCCCTCAGCTGCACACAGTGTCTGCTCTCCCCTCAGCTGCACAGTGTCTGCTCTCCCCTCAGCTCCACACAGTGTCTGCTCTCCCCTCAGCTGCACAGTGTCTGCTCTCCCCTCAGCTGCACACACAGTGTCTGCTCTCCCCTCAGCTCCACACAGTGTCTGCTCTCCCCTCAGCTGCACAGTGTCTGCTCTCCCCTCAGCTGCACAGTGTCTGCTCTCCCCTCAGCTCCACACACAGTGTCTGCTCTCCCCTCAGCTCCACACACAGTGTCTGCTCTCCCCTCAGCTCCACACACAGTGTCTGCTCTCCCCTCAGCTCCACACACAGTGTCTGCTCTCCCCTCAGCTCCACACACAGTGTCTGCTCTCCCCTCAGCTCCACACAGTGTCTGCTCTCCCCTCAGCTGCACACACAGTGTCTGCTCTCCCCTCAGCTGCACACAGTGTCTGCTCTCCCCTCAGCTGCACAGTGTCTGCTCTCCCCTCAGCTGCACACACAGTGTCTGCTCTCCCCTCAGCTGCACACACAGTGTCTGCTCTCCCCTCAGCTTCACACAGTGTCTGCTCTCCCCTCAGCTTCACAGTGTCTGCTCTCCCCTCAGCTGCACACACAGTGTCTGCTCTCCCCTCAGCTGCACACACAGTGTCTGCTCTCCCCTCAGCTGCACACAGTGTCTGCTCTCCCCTCAGCTCCACACACAGTGTCTGCTCTCCCCAGAGCTGAACACAGTGTCTGCTCTCCCTCAGCTCCACACACAGTGTCTGCTCTTCCCTCAGCTCCACACACAGTGTCTGCTCTCCCCTCAGCTCCACACAGTGTCTGCTCTCCCCTCAGCTGCACACAGTGTCTGCTCTCCCCTCAGCTCCACACACAGTGTCTGCTCTCCCCTCAGCTCCACACACAGTGTCTGCTCTCCCCTCAGCTCCACACAGTGTCTGCTCTCCCCTCAGCTGCACACAGTGTCTGCTCTCCCCTCAGCTGCACACAGTGTCTGCTCTCCCCTCAGCTGCACACACAGTGTCTGCTCTCCCCTCAGCTGCACACAGTGTCTGCTCTCCCCTCAGCTCCACACAGTGTCTGCTCTCCCCTCAGCTGCACACAGTGTCTGCTCTCCCCTCAGCTGCACACAGTGTCTGCTCTCCCCTCAGCTCCACACAGTGTCTGCTCTCCCCTCAGCTGCACACACAGTGTCTGCTCTCCCCTCAGCTGCACACAGTGTCTGCTCTCCCCTCAGCTGCACAGTGTCTGCTCTCCCCTCAGCTGCACAGTGTCTGCTCTCCCCTCAGCTGCACACAGTGTCTGCTCTCCCCTCAGCTGCACAGTGTCTGCTCTCCCCTCAGCTGCACAGTGTCTGCTCTCCCCTCAGCTGCACAGTGTCTGCTCTCCCCTCAGCTCCACACACAGTGTCTGCTGTGTACTGCCTGTGCTGTCAGTCAGATTCTCTTCCCTGTCATGAAACTTCATTCATCAAAGTGATCACTTTAATATAGTAGCATATAGTTAGTTAAATAATACAAATAAAATTGTAACAGAAATGCAGATATTTTTGTTAAATGCTTAATGTTGCCTACAGCATTCACAGGTCTGTTTTACCAAAAGACAAATTCTATTAGACTGAATGAATGTGTCATATATTTGTGTAAAATCCCTCTGTCTTCCTGGTAAAATCCATGGCAAAAGGAGAAATTCAATTTGTCAACTGGGAAAAAGTTTATTTAGGTCAAAAATAGGCAACCTAAATAGAGAAACACAAGTATCAGTATTGATGCTAATGCTAATACCAAGCAACATTACATTTGAAATGGAATATTTTAAAAATAACATGAATGTTTCACCAAATGGCCTCTAAAATTGTGGCATTTGCATTTCTTGTGCCAAAGCCAAAAGTCAGAAGCTGAAGGTGAATCTTCAGAGTCCTGCAGGCTCCTCACAGCATTTACCTGCACAAAGGAGAAAAGTGGACAGAATCATAAACTTTACTTTGTGCCAGACTTTTACAAGACATGAACATATAAAACTATTTTTTTAATTAACACAAAAGAACTGGTTTCAATGTCTTAAATACAGTTGACTTAAAATCCAGTCTTGCTCAGTGTCATTTGGAAAAACAAATTTAAAGGGGCATTTTCTACTAGAACCACATGTGTTTCCTCATGTTTTCTGTGTGTGACCTGTTTTACCCAACACCAGTTTAATACTTTAATACCTATAATATTCTTTCAAATTTGCTTTTTCATCTAAATACTTATTGGTACAACTAAGATTTCACCTTAACTCTGTAATACCTGGACATCCACTTTCACACACAGCAAAAAGGCTCCCTGGAGATTTGTATTCTAATATAATAAATATAATCATGACTTTATTAGAAACATTTACTGATGCTGACAGTTGTGGAGCGTGAGACAGTGTCAGAGATATGAGGCCGTGTCCACCAGCAGTCGGACCTGAAGCAGCAGCTTGAATGAGCTGCAAAACAGATTTGACCACAGAACTTTTGTCCATTTGACAGAATTGAATTTCTCCTTTGCTCTGGATCCCACCTGGATGATTGAGGAATTACACAAGCTCTTCAGTCCACTCTCAGCCTCATTAATAAGATATTTAATGCTAATCAACAAAACAAAAACACAAACGTCCCTAATTATTATGCAAATGATATTTTTCTCTGATTTGACCAAAGTATAAATGCAGTCATCATCATTTAAGTCCTAAACCTCCATCTGGACCTCCAGGGCTGCACGGGGCTCAGCACTGAACGAGACCGTTTGAACATGAGTCTTCATGTATTTGTGGGCCCCTGGAGCCGCTTGTGAGCTTTGTTTAAGGGCAGCCCAATAGAAGGTTTATGTAGAACTGTCTCTGGAGGATCTACACCTCCAGAGGCACCAGCAGCTTCAGACACCTGTGTGCTGCTTTGTTCTGGCCTTTTAGCAGCTGCTCTCTTGTATTCGTCTGTCAGAAACCTTCCTCACTGGGCCTTTATCTCCGTGTGTGCTCTGAATCAGCTTCAGACCTCTTAATACTAATGATGATCATAATTAAGTGTGAAATATCTGAGGTTTTCATACCTTGTCCCAGGTTTTCTGCTATTTCCCTCGTTTGGGCACCAGATCCGTCCTCTTTCCCGTGTGTTTGAGTCTGGTGCTCTGCTTAATAATGTGGAATGTCCTTAAGGATTTTTTTCTTTAATTGGACTTACCTGGCAAACTCATTGACTCAGGAGTCTGAGACTGATTTCACTGACCCAAAGAGCCTGAGACACAAAACCATGAGTTTCACTGGAAAACAAAAACAAAACCCTTTATGACCCAATCTGAAGAACACTTTGGAATGTGGTGTAGATGTGAAATGAAGGCTGCTGTTTCTTGGTACTAATTGGAAGGTTGTGCATCAAAGCCTGTTCAGGACGCCTTCATTTGAATGGCAGATATCAGGGAGGGAAACTTGTGAATGAGCCGTGAGTGTGTGGGGGCAGGGGACCAGGGCCCTGCTGGTAAACAGGTCAGCTCTGAGCACTTTCACAGACAAACTGAGAAATTTCCCTGGGCTGTGCCAAACCCACTGGCCCATATGGTTTTGTGTTCAGCACAATGTCGCTGTCTCTGCCCATGTGTATAGTGAATGTTCATATCGTGGCTGGAGGAAAGCACATTAATGCTGAAATAAATTCAGTACTTTGGAACTAATATTAGCTGCTCAAGCGATGGGAGCATAATCAGCAATTGTTTCCCAGTATTTAGAGGTTTATTTACCTAACAGTAAGAAATGAGTGTTCTACAAGGTTTGCATCATGTAACGTTTTCATGCCAAAATCAGTCATGTACAGACGCTTTTAGACATCAGGTTTAGTGGGTAAACCAGGAAACTGGAAATTGGCATAAAAATGTCAAAAATTGTGACATTTTGCCACATTTTTTCACCCATTTACAAATAAATTATTTTTAAAACTATAATTTGAGTTTATTTGCTCAGTTGTAATTGTGGCTAAATGAGCTTTTTCATAAATCTCCTATACTTCCCTGCAGTTCTAGTGGATTTAATGGACACAGAATCTGTGCTGTATGAATTCTCCATGTTGACTGTTGAGGAGGTGTGAACATCGGGGGAGCGTTGAATTTATCTGCCCCCTCTGAAAGCTGGCCCTGGTCCCGCTGAAGGTCCACCTCCTTGTGTTTGCAGACAGTGGACACAGCGGCAGCAGCCGAGGAGAGCGGCTGAGTGCCAAACTGCGCTCACTGCCAGGGAACCACGAGCCCTACGAGACCAGCAGCCCCAAGGAACTGGGTGAGACACGTGGGAGGGTGGAAGAAAGAGAGATGTTTTTATCTTACACACCCTCCCATCTTTTTGTTCACACTGGAATTGCCCCGTGTGTGTGCAGATGCATCCTACGTGGACCCCCTGGGACCGCAGGAGGACAGGCCCAAGACTGGAGTCAAGAAGCGTCAGGAGGAGGACTTCGAGGATGAGGAACTGGGGGACGACCTCCTGCCTGAGTGATCCCTGTCCACAAGTGCATCTGTACTTTTACCTCATTGGGTTTCCTGTTTTCTTTTGTTTTTTGGTGCATTTAAAGGTCCTGTATCAGGCCCGTAGCCAGGGGGGGGTCGAGGGGGTCGGACGACCCCCCCCCCCCGAGACTGGGGTCACCTTTTTCCAAAAAATATTTAAAAAAAAAAATAGTGCTGAGTGCCCTCCTGTGGGCTCACCACCCGCAGAGGGGTTCATAGGGGGGGTCAGGTGCTATGAGTATTGGGCAGTAAACTGCCCCCACGACCCAGGTGGATTAAGCGGGAGAAGATGGATGGATGGATGGATGGATGGTGCTGAGTGCTGTAAATGCGATATACTGTAAACCATTTCTAAAATGCTAATAAAGATTTGTTTCATATTTAATAAATTCCATTTGCATAATAATTAGGGACTTTATATAATTGGTTGTATTTTTATAATAATTTAACAATATCTGCATAATTACAATAGATAATGTAATAGAACAAGTGAAGTAAATGAATATGAACCAAAACAAACAAATCATTGCATCACATGCCATAGAGCAGGTACTTATAGTACTTATAGTACTTATAGTACTTATAGTACTTATAGTACTTATAGTACAATCACTGGGTCGCAAAGGCACCCGTATAAAAAGGTCACTTTTGGCTTAAAAAAAGACCCCCCCCCCCCCGGAAGTCTGGCTACGGGCCTGTGGATTACATTATTTTCTACAATAAAAGGAGTTTATTTTTTTGTTTTGCCTCTTCATTCTTATATTGTCACAATACACACCTCACCTGTTCTGCCTCACCACTATCGCTCACTCAGGCTCCCCCTCAACCCCCCCCTCACCACTCACCCCCTCAACCCCCCTCACCACTCACACTGAACACTGACGTCATCTCCCCCGTTCTCCCCCTCCACGGTCACTCACCCACCCTTCCCTCCTCCTTTACCTCTTCCTCCCTCCTCTCCTCACCCTTCTCCCTCCCCGCTCCGTTCCTCACGCCTCTCGTGGCCAGTGGGGTTAGAGTGGTCCAGCCCACGCCTCACGGAAATGTCCCGTTGTACCTGCGCTTCAGAAGGAGCTGCGTGGCCCGTTTCCCTGCGCGCCTTCAGCCCGCCACATGTGGAACAGTCCAGTGAGGAGCGCACTCGGGTAAGTGGTGGTGCCGCACCTGCTTTGGACCCCTGGAGATGCCCATTGGTGGTTTCACCTTCTACAATGTGATGTCACACTTCAGATGGACTGAGCCACTCTTTATTACTCTGTACCGGACTTGGCCACGACATGTCGGAAAAGTCTCTTCTGTAAAACTCTTGTGCGCTAAATGCCACGTGTAGAAGTGTGTGTCAGTGTCCACTGTGTTTTGTGTTTGTTCTAAGTGCGATGCTGGTGCGTAGGCCGGGCCTGTCTGCCCTGCTGTCGGCTTGGCTCCTGCTCATGTCTGCGGGCCCGGGGTTCGTCTCTGGGGCCGGACTGATCCGTAAGCCTCCTGTGCGCCGCGGGTGCCTGCCCCTCCCGGAGGAGATCCTGGAGCAGATGTACGGCCGCCTCACAGTGGGAATCATGAGCGCCTTCCACCATGCGCTGCAGCTGGAGCACAACCCTGCGCAGCAGCACAACGTCAGCTGCCCATCCGCCGCGTGGGCCTCAGCCGCCTCGGGGCCTCGGCTCCCGGTCAACCTGCTCAGCATCTCTCCGTGGGCCTACAGGTCAGTGCGTGCGTGCACGGGGCTGTCACACACTACGTGAACTATCAGCCGTGGAGGGACATGTTCCAGACACAGACCAGGGTCACAGACCGTCAAAAGTCTGGACCCCGGGCACTCCGGTCCTTTACCGACATCTACTGGCGAATCAAGGAGCTGGATTCTCTGGATAAACACTGCCCCCCACCCACAGACCGTAGAGAAGGTCTATGTCCCCATAGAGAAGGTCTATGTCCCCATAGAGAAGGTCTATGTCCCCATAGAGAAGGTCTATGTCCCCATAGAGAAGGTCTGTGTCCCCATAGAGAAGGTCTATGGGGTGGAAGGTCTATGTCCCCATAGAGAAGGTCTATGGGGTGGAAGGTCTATGTCCCCACCCCCAAAACAACCGGCTTAGTTTAGGAACTGATGAAACGTTTATTAAGCCGAGACATGAAGATTCCACAAACGTCCTACTTAGTCCAATCCAGCCAATGCATCTAAACAGTGTGTGTGTGTGAGTGTGTGTGTGTGTGTGTGTGTGTGTGTGTGTGTGTGTGTGTGTGTGAGTGTGTGTGTGTGAGTGTGTGTGTGTGTGTGTGTGTGTGTGTGAGTGTGTGTGTGTGTGAGTGTGTGTGTGTGTGTGTGTGTGTGTGTGTGTGTGTGAGAGTGTGTGTGTGAGTGTGTGTGTGTGTGAGTGTGTGTGTGTGTGTGTGTGTGTGTGTGTGAGTGTGTGTGTGTGTGTGTGTGTGAGTGTGTGTGTGTGTGAGAGTGTGTGTGTGTGTGTGTGAGAGTGTGTGTGTGAGTGTGTGTGTGTGTGTGTGTGAGTGTGTGTGTGTGTGTGAGTGTGTGTGTGTGTGTGTGTGTGTGTGTGTGTGAGTGTGTGTGTGTGTGTGTGTGTGTGAGTGTGTGTGTGTGTGAGAGTGTGTGTGTGTGTGTGTGAGAGTGTGTGTGTGTGTGAGTGTGTGTGTGTGTGTGTGTGTGTGAGAGTGTGTGTGTGTGTGTGTGTGTGAGTGTGTGTGTGTGTGTGTGTGTGTGTGAGTGTGTGTGTTGGTGGAGGTCAGAGGAGCTGATGGTGCAGTTTGGAGCCTCACTTCTGTCAGTCTGCCCCAGGGCAGCTGTGGCTGCAGGTCTGGGGTGAATGAAATGCTGCTGTGGAAAGAGTTTTTGTGACCTGTTTGTGAAAAGCACTGTATAAATAAGAACTTTCGGTACATGTTACAAAATCAATAATGTGCAGAATTCTGCACGTCGTGTGTTTTTGTGCTTCAGGATGTCCCAGGACTCGTCCCGATACCCACGCTCCATCCCAGAGGCTTACTGCCTGTGCCGGGGCTGCCTCATAGGGCCGTATGGACAGGAGAGTGCAGATTTCCGCAGTGTTCCCGTCTTTGCTCCAGCCGTGGTGCTGAGGAGGAGTGGCCCGTGTGTGGGTGGGCGTCATACCTACAGTGAGGACTACATTTCTGTGGCCGTAGGCTGCACATGTGTGCCAACCATGGAGCCGGAGCCCCGGGCCCCACAGGGCAACAGCATCTGAGGGCAGTACAGTCTGAGGGCCACTCCTGGAGACAGTCAGGCAGCTCCTGTGTCCTGCTGGATCTAAATGCACAGGTGTTAACTCCAGGCAACTCACAGTTCTCTAATACATATTGTTGGTTCTGTACTCCACCTGATCTTATTGTTGGCTATAAAATATATCACGAGAGAGAGAGAGACACCAGCTCCTGTTCCAACACAACAGGAAAGGCCTTGTTATTTCACTCTGGTGTTTCGGTTGGTGATGAAATGGGTCATTCCCGTGTGTTTCCTCTGAAGATCTTCTGCCACCAGTTACTGAATAATGCTGAACTCTTCTGATCAACACTAAACATAACGGAATAATTGGGACATCAAAACTATTAGATCATTTATGTAGAGTGGATTGACACATGACAATGTGAGAGACTCCCCTTCATACATGAAGAGCCGGATCATCAGCTGCGTGTGCGTCCCTCACATGTTTTCAGATGACGCGTTCACTCTTTTCATTCATGTGTTTGAACTTTAGAAATGAGTCTCTCTAAATGCCTCACATCTGGCACTGAATCTTTGCTGTCACATGTTTGCAAAGTACTCTGAGTCTGGGGCAGTCTGGGGCAGTCTGAGGCCCACACCCCGGGAGGAACGATGCTCTAAAGACTCGAGTACATCCAGAACTCTGCTGCTCCCTCACCCGCACCTCCTCCAGTGAACACAGCACCCCTGTCCTCACAAAAGCCTTGAACTCTCTTCAAGACCACCTTTCATTAACTGTCTTTAAGTATCTTAAAAACCGCTGTACAAGTCTTATGTATTATTATTATGATTATAAAAGATGATCGTGTTCAAACTGTTTCTTCTTTCAATAATGGCATCGTCCCAGAGGCCTGTGAGTGACGGCTCACACAGAGCAGCCAAACCACAGTGGCTCCATGAAAAGAGGCACAGTTCACTTAAGCGTGTGCAGAGGTGGCCCCGGAGGTGGCCCCGGAGGTGGCCCCGGAGGTGGCCCCAGAGGTGGCCCCGGAGGTGGCCCCGGAGGTGGCCCCGGAGGTGGCCCCGGAGGTGGCCCCGGCCGACAGCCCGGGGGAGGAGTAGTTGGTGTAGCAGCGGAAGTCATTGGAGAGGTTCCGGTGATGTTGAGGGAGGAAGTCACACATGTCCACATCCAGCAGCTCTTTGGCTGTGCTCTGCATCACGGCCCCTACAACAGCAGAGACAGAAGACTCTGCATAACCGGCCTTAAGCTCTATTCACACGGGATAAGAACAGCCTGCCCCACCTCTGTGCTACCTGCAGCACATTCACACGGGATAAGCAAAGTCTGTAATTTACCCTATTTTACTAATATTTACTGAGATTGAAAGAGAAACGAATGCACAAAGAAAAGAAAGAGATAGAAAAGGCACAATTACAACAACAACAAACACTGAGATGCAGATTTGCAGGGACTCGTATTATCGCCGGACGTCTGTGTTTGGCCAAATATAGAAGGTAATTTGCAGTGGAATTTTTACTTTACAAATCACAGACATGGCGCATTCGCACAGGATTAAGATCTCAGGCGTCCTCCACAATTATTCCAAATCACCAAAGGTCCACAGGTCACACTAATCCTGTGCAAATAGGACTTTAGACCGGTACTACTGCAAGAACCCCAACACTATCAAATGTAAGGAATTAACTACTGAAATTATACAGTGTCTTTTCAAAACCCCTACAGTGATTTACTTCTTCTGCCGCCGGTCTGGCCTCTAATGGAATGGGAATGTGGATGAGTTTCTTCTCACCAGTGCACAGCAGCACTTTGCCTTTGCTCAGGTAGCGCACCGTCTGGGCCACTTTGCTCAGACACTCGTGGGACAGGTAAGGCGGGTCAGCCAGGACCACATCAAAGCTGTGCGGGTGGACGTGTGCGGGCAGAGCCAGGGGCTGGTGGTAGTCGTAGAAGATGAAGTCGTCGCCGTATGAGGCAAACCTGCGGTCGTACTCCAGCAGCTGCACCGACACGCCCCCGGACCCGGCCACCACGCCCTGCTTCAGCTTCTGATAAACACTGGGCGCACTCACACATGCGATCCTGAGCAACACACACAACACACAAATACTTTCCTCAAGTTTTTCAAGGTGATGAATATACATCAAATACAGCAGCCATATTATACCTTCCCCCAGGCCCCGCCTCCTGCACCAGCTCCTCTGCCAGCCGCCTGGCCGTGTCCTCACTGTACCAGAACTGACTCAGGGCCTGTAGACACACATCATATCACTGTTTCAAAAAAATTCATTTGGTGCCATGTTTGCCATGTTATACCAAAAAAATGACAGCACACACCAACATTAAATGGACTGTTCTAGAAAGATTAGATGTCCGTTTTTAACATATCCGGAAATTGTGATGGTGCTCTGCCTTGTTTTCATTTTGAAAACGTGGCGTTCACATTAATGGCTTGAAGTCTTTACACGTGTCACTGGAACTCTATTCTCGGAATAAAATGTTGGACGTAGTGGGGAGGTTCTAAATGACTCTTATTTCTAACTGTGGTTGCAGAAAGTCATGTCCCTTGAACACAGTTGAGCTCTTACCCAGTCCTCCTCCAGGGCTCCCACTGCAAATTGCTGGGCCGGCTCGGGGTCCGGGCTCTGGATGGTCAGGGTCTCAGCGTAAAACTCCTGAAGTGCGGCCAAAGTGTGGGCAGACAGAGTGGGCACATCCTCCTCACTGTCACTCATGATGAGACCGACCAACGAGGTGCCACGATGACCAGGGACCTGAGCACCGCACACCTGCTTCAAAGATGAACTACAGAAGGACAAGAAGACACTTCACTGGACTATAGAAGGACAAAAGACACTTCACTGGACTATAGAAGGACAGAAGACACTTCACTGGACTATAGAAGGACAAGAAGACACTTCACTGGACTATAGAAGGACAAGAAGACACTTCAAAGATGAACTACAGAAGGACAGAGGACACTTCACTGGACTATAGAAGGACAAGAAGACACTTCACTGGACTATAGAAGGACAGAAGACACTTCACTGGACTATAGAAGGACAGAAGACACTTCAAAGATGAACTACAGAAGGACAGGAAGACACTTCACTGGACTATAGAAGGACAAGAAGACACTTCACTGGACTATAGAAGGACAGAGGACACTTCACTGGACTATAGAAGGACAAGAAGACACTTCACTGGACTATAGAAGGACAAGAAGACACTTCACTGGACTATAGAAGGACAGAGGACACTTCACTGGACTATAGAAGGACAAGAAGACACTTCACTGGACTATAGAAGGACAGAGGACACTTCACTGGACTATAGAAGGACAAGAAGACACTTCACTGGACTATAGAAGGACAAGAAGACACTTCACTGGACTATAGAAGGACAAGAAGACACTTCAAAGATGAACTACAGAAGGACAGAGGACACTTCACTGGACTATAGAAGGACAAGAAGACACTTCACTGGACTATAGAAGGACAAGAAGACACTTCAAAGATGAACTACAGAAGGACAGAGGACACTTCACTGGACTATAGAAGGACAGAAGACACTTCACTGGACTATAGAAGGACAAGAAGACACTTCACTGGACTATAGAAGGACAGAGGACACTTCACTGGACTATAGAAGGACAAGAAGACACTTCACTGGACTATAGAAGGACAGAGGACACTTCACTGGACTATAGAAGGACAGAGGACACTTCACTGGACTATAGAAGGCCAAGAAGACACTTCACTGGACTATAGAAGGACAAGAAGACACTTCAAAGATGAACTACAGAAGGACAAGAAGACACTTCACTGGACTATAGAAGGACAAGAAGACACTTCACTGGACTATAGAAGGACAGAAGACACTTCACTGGACTATAGAAGGACAGAAGACACTTCACTGGACTATAGAAGGCCAAGAAGACACTTCACTGGACTATAGAAGGACAGAAGACACTTCACTGGACAATACAAGGACAAGAAGACACTTCAAAGATGAACTACAGAAGGACAAGAAGACACTTCACTGGACTATAGAAGGACAAGAAGACACTTCACTGGACTATAGAAGGACAGAAGACACTTCACTGGACTATAGAAGGACAAGAAGACACTTCACTGGACTATAGAAGGACAAGAAGACACTTCACTGGACTATAGAAGGACAAGAAGACACTTCACTGGACTATAGAAGGACAAGAAGACACTTCACTGGACTATAGAAGGACAGAGGACACTTCACTGGACTATAGAAGGACAGAAGACACTTCACTGGACTATAGAAGGACAAGAAGACACTTCACTGGACTATAGAAGGACAGAGGACACTTCACTGGACTATAGAAGGACAAGAAGACACTTCACTGGACTATAGAAGGACAAGAAGACACTTCAAAGATGAACTACAGGACAAGAAGATACTTCACTGGACTATAGAAGGACAAGAAGACACTTCACTGGACTATAGAGGGACAAGAAGACACTTCACTGGACTATAGAAGGACAGAGGACACTTCACTGGACTATAGAAGGACAAGAAGACACTTCACTGGACTATAGAAGGACAAGAAGACACTTCACTGGACTATAGAAGGACAAGAAGACACTTCAAAGATGAACTACAGAAGGACAGAGGACACTTCACTGGACTATAGAAGGACAAGAAGACACTTCACTGGACTATAGAAGGACAGAGGACACTTCACTGGACTATAGAAGGACAGAGGACACTTCACTGGACTATAGAAGGACAAGAAGACACTTCACTGGACTATAGAAGGACAGAGGACACTTCACTGGACTATAGAAGGACAAGAAGACACTTCAAAGATGAACTACAGGACAAGAAGATACTTCAGTGGACTATAGAAGGACAGAGAAGACACTTCACTGGACTATAAAAGGACAGAGGACACTTCACTGGACTATAGAAGGACAAGAAGACACTTCACTGGACTATAGAAGGACAGAGGACACTTCACTGGACTATAGAAGGACAAGAAGACACTTCACTGGACTATAGAAGGACAAGAAGACACTTCACTGGACTATAGAAGGACAGAGGACACTTCACTGGACTATAGAAGGACAAGAAGACACTTCACTGGACTATAGAAGGACAAGAAGACACTTCAAAGATGAACTACAGAAGGACAGAAGACACTTCACTGGACTATAGAGGGACAAGAAGACACTTCACTGGACTATAGAAGGACAGAGGACACTTCACTGGACTATAGAAGGCCAAGAAGACACTTCACTGGACTATAGAAGGCCAAGAAGACACTTCACTGGACTATAGAAGGACAAGAAGACACTTCACTGGACTATAGAAGGACAGAGGACACTTCACTGGACTACATATATGTATCCCATGCAACAAAATTGAACAAAAGCAAAACGCATTCAAAATAATTAACCCAAAATAAACGCTTACAGGAAAAGACGAGCATGTGGGCTGTCGCAGGATGATGACGTGGAGTCTTGGACTCCTCCAGCTTAGACCGTGGCTCCATCCGAATATGGGCAAAAAACATAGACCTACGGGGGGAAAAACATAGTTTTATGGAAAAAACATAAATATGAACGGTTCATAAATATGGATGAATATGGACAACTCCATCTCTTGAGGTATATCACAGCCAAAATATTTATTTATATATAATATTACAATACTACTTTCATATTATATATTTTATCGTCAATCAACTCCTAACTGAAATACAACTATATCAATATACCGCAACCTAAATTAATTTGACACTTTTTTTTATCAAGAAAAGAATTGGAATAGTTGCGGACAAACTACCTTCATTCCCTCATAACTGCACAGCACCATCTACACAACTGGAATAAAATGGAGAAAAAAGCAGCGCATCAGACTCTTCATCAGAAAATAAATAAGGTGTGCAAAATAAACAGCGGGGCGCTGCTCTTTTATTCACTTATTGGGACAAATCGTCAGAGGTGTCAGTAACTAAGTACTTTTACCTAAGTACTGTGCTTGAGTTGTATTTTAGTTGAATACATATTATTTTTACTCCACTACATTTGAAAGACAAATACAGTACTTCACCTGTGCACAGACATAGATATGTGCAGATTAAATGATCTAAACAGAAGGTTTGCTTCTGCAAACGACATGTGTAAGAAGATAGTGTAAAAGACCCTTCAGTCAAGTAAATGAAAATTACAATTACCCGGTATTTGGACACAATTACTGTAAATTATTTGTGCTGAGATGTATTAATACATTTATAACTAACATTTGTCTCTTTTGGTAATGAAATATATCAACTTGGACAAAAATCAAGTAAAAGTGCAGCTTTAAACGGGCGGTCTAATTTCCCGAGCAACTGTGAACTCAGCACGCGCAGAGGCTGGACGCGCGCTGACAGCCGCAGTTCCCGCGGCAGCAGCAGCCCGTCCACTGAGTCTGCGGCCCCCAGCCTGCGGCCCCCGGTCCCGGAGCTCCAGCACCCTCCGACAGCAGCAACCATGGCAGCGGATACCGAGCGCGTAGAGCCGGGGGAGAGCGAGGAGGAAGTGGAGGATGTGTACGAAGTGGAGCGGATCATAGATATGCGAGTGGAAGAGGTTAGCAGTAGCTACACACTGGCGCTTTGAACCAGAGACTCTAAACCAGGAGAGATTCCACACGGAGCACACAGCAACAAAATAATGCTATTTGAATAACGTTACGTTTGTAAATGTGTAAATGATAAGTGGTTCAAAGTCATTCGCAGTAGTTACTCTGCACTCACATCACTCATATCTCTGTTAAAAATGCACATATTTAGCACACTATAAACAGCGCTCACGTTTGGCATCTCCTTCCGGGCCATGGCTAGTTTTGCTAACATGGCTGGCATTCATGGATATCCAGCCTTTGTAAACTACACCGCGATCATAACGTGCATGAGCGTGGGTTTTGCTTCTGTAAATGAGGTGGAATGTGTAGTGCTTCATAATTGCACTTCTGGCTGCGCTCACTCGTTGTCTAGTCGCACAAGCCAGGATCATGTTGCCTGTGTCCCTTTTTCCCCGAGCCCTGGCCCCCGCTGAGGCCAAGGACGCGGCCGGCCAAAAGCTGCTCCCGCTGCAGCGCCCGTCCAGCGTCAGCTCAGGCTCCACACACATCCCAGGAGCACAGGATCATACAGAACACTGATTGGGACTATTAGGCATGCTTCAGTTGATCTTCGTTTATAATAACAACAACATGTCTAAATGAAAAGAGTCTAGTTTTGGGAAAGAAAAGTTATCGTTGAAATAACGCTGCCAAATAGATGAATTGACTTGTTTGTGTAGTAGACAACTACAGAGAACAGGTCAATGAAGATGCATGCCACTTTACTGTCACTTTTTTTTAACCACATGTGTACTTTTCAGTTGTGAGCCTTAAACATAATAACTTGTTGTCACAAACAGGAGACATGCACCCATACTGTTGGGTTAAACCTTTACCCTGCCTTTCTTGTTTCAGGGAGAGGTGCTGTATCGTGTGCGCTGGAAGAACTACTGCTCAGATGATGACACGTGGGAACCCGAGGCCCACCTGGAAGACTGTAGAGAGGTTCTGCTGGCGTTTAAGAAGAACATTGCAGAAGCCAAGTCCAAGAAGGAAGCAGAAGCCAAGAAGAGTGTGGTATGCCCCCCCCTCTCCCCCTTGTGCCAGGAGTCTTAACATTCCTACTAAGAGGAGAAGACAGGATAAACACTCTGCACAGTAACACTGGGAGGATGCGCACACTCCACTCAGAGATCAGGAGTCTAACCCAGTCTCTAACCCACACCCTCCTTAGTGAATGGAGGAGACAGGAAAACCACCCTGCCACAGTAACATCTTTGCTACTGTCTATAATGATGGATGGTCTGATATAAGTTTTTTGAGCTGATATTTGTCTTACTGTTACTATTACCGATAATTGATATTTGCCGATTCTAATTTTAATCTTTTCAAATCTATTGTACAGACCAAATTTATGAGACGGTGCATGCTCACTGGCTCTGATTTACTAACATTGTAGTGAAAAGGGTGTGTATTTTACTGGGACAGTAAAATGGGACATGGGGGGACGGGTCAGATGAAGAGCGGTTCAGAAGCCCTTATGATGAGTCACAGTCAGAGACCAGTTACGTCGCCCGGTATGGCGTCACCGGGGCCTCACCCTGGAGCCAGACCTGGGATAGGTGCTCGATGACGAGCGCCTGGTAGCCGGGCCTTTCCCCACGGGGCCTGGCCGGGCACAGCCCGAAGGGACGACGTGGGACCGCCCTCCCCTGGACCTACCATCCGCGGGAGGAGCCATAGGGGCCGAGTGCAAAGAGATCTGGGCGGCAGTCGAAGGCGGGGGCCTCGGCGACCGGATCTCTGGACATGGAGACTAGCTCTGGGGACATGGAATGTCACCTCGCTGGGGGGGAAGGAGCCTGAGCTTGTGCGGGAGGTCGAGCGTTACCGGCTAGATATAGTCGGCCTCACCTCCACGCACAGCTTGGGTTCCGGAACCCAGCTCCTTGAGAGGGGTTGGACTCTCCATTTCTCTGGCGTTGGTCGCGGGGAGCGGCGGCGAGCTGGTGTGGGCTCATCACCCCACAGCTCAGCTGCTGCGTGTTGGAGTTCACCCCGGTGAACGAAAGGGTCGCGTCCCTGCGCCTTCGGGTCGGAGACAGGTCTCTCACTGTGGTGTCGGCCTAAGGGCCGAACAGCAGTGCAGAGTACCCGGCCTTCTTGGAGTGTCTGGGAGGGGGACTGGACAGTGCACCGACCGGGGACTCCGTTGTTCTACTGGGGGACTTCAACGACAGTGACACTTGGAGAGGGGTGATTGGGAGGAACGGCCTCCCTGATCTGAACCCGAGCGGTGTTCTGTTATTGGACTTCTGTGCTAGTCACAGTTTGTCCATAACAAACACCATGTTCGAGCACAAGGGGGTCCATCGGTACATGTGGCATCAGGACTCCCTCGGCCGGAGGTCGATGATCGACTTTGTTGTCGTGTCATCTGACCTCCGGCCCTGTGTCTTGGACACTCGGGGGAAGAGAGGGGCAGAGCTGTAGAGCACCACCTGGTGGTGAGTTGGGTCCGCTGGCGGAGGAGGAAGCCGGAAAGACCTGGCAGGCCCAAGCGTATCATGAGGGTCTGTTGGGAACGTTTGGCGGAACCTTCTGTCAGTGTGGCCTTCAACTCACACCTCCGGGAGAGCTTCTCCCAGATCCCGGGGGAGGCTGGGGACATGGAACCCGAGCCCGGGCTTCGTTCTCGGCCTCCATTTTTGATGCGGCCGCTCGTAGCTGTGGCCATAAGGCCTGCGGTGCCTGTCGCAACGGCAATCCCCGAACCCGGTGGTGGACACCGGAAGTAAGGGATGCCGTCAGGCTGAAGAAGGAGTCCTACCGGGCCTTACTGGCCCGGTGGACTCCTGAGGCAGCTGACGGGTACCGACGGGCCAAGCGTGCTGCAGCCCGGGCGGTGGCAGAGGCATAAACTCGGGTCTGGGAGGAGTTCGGGGAGGCCATGGGGGAGGAAATTCTGGCAAACCATCCGGCGCCTCAGGAGGGGGAAGCAGTTCTTCACCAACACTGTTTACAGTGCGGGGGGAGAGCTGCTGACCTCGACTGGGGATGTTGTCGGGCGGTGGAAGGAAAACTTTGGGGATCTCCTCAATCCCACCGTCATGTCCTCCGAAGAGGAGGCCGAGGCTGGGGACCCAGAGGCGGACTCATCCATCACCCTGGCTGAAGTCAGGCGGACTCATCCATCACCCTGGCCGAAGTCACTGAGGTGGTCGGAAAACTCCTTGGTGACAAGGCTCCGGGGTGGATGAGATCCGTCCTGAGTACCTTAAGTCTCTGGGTGTTGTGGGGCTGTCTTGGCTGACACGTCTCTACAACATCGCGTGGCGGTCGGGAACAGTACCTCTGGACTGGCAGACCGGGGTGGTGGTCCCTCTGTATAAGAAGGGGGACCAGAGGGTGTGTTCCAACTACAGGGGAATCACACTCCTCAGCCTCCCCGGTAAAGTCTATGCCAGGGTGCTGGAGAGGAGAGTCCGGCCGATAGTCGAACCTCGGATCCAAGAGGAGCAGTGTGGTTTTCGGCCTGGTCGTGGAACACTGGACCAGCTCTACACCCTCCATCGGGTGCTCGAGGGTTCATGGGAGTTTGCCCAACCAGTCCACATGTGCTTTGTGGACCTGGAGAAGGCATTCGACCGTGTCCCTCGTGGTGCCCTGTGGGGGGTGCTCCGGGAGTATGGGGTCCGGGGCCCTTTGCTAAGGGCTGTCCGGTCCCTGTATGACCGGAGCAGGAGCTGTGTTCGCATTGCCGGCAGTAAGTCAGACCTGTTCCCGGTGCATGTTGGACTCCGCCAGGGCTGCCCTTTGTCACCGGTTCTGTTCATTGTATTTATGGACAGAATTTCTAGGTGCAGCCAGGGGCCGGAGGGGGTCCAGTTTGGGGACCACAGGATTTCATCGCTGCTTTTTGCGGATGATGTTGTCCTGTTGGCTCCATCGAACCAGGACCTGCAGCACTGGGGCGGTTTGCAGCCGAGTGTGAAGCGGCTGGGATGAGAATCAGCTGTTCCAAATCCGAGGCCATGGTTCTCGACCGGAAAAAGGTGGATTGCCCTCTCCGGGTGGGTGGGGAGTCTCTGCCTCAAGTGGAGGAGTTCAAGTATCTCGGGGTCTTGTTCACAGTGAGGGGAGGATGGAGCGTGAGATTGACAGGCGGATCGGTGCAGCGTTGGCAGTGATGCAGTCGCTGCATCAGACCGTTGTGGTGAAGAGGCGATTTACCTCAATCTACGTTCCTCCCCTCACCTATGGTCATGAGCTCTGGGTAATGACCGAAAGAACGAGATCGCGGATACAAGCGGCCGAAATGAGTTTCCTCCGCAGAGTGGCCGGGCGCTCCCTTAGAGATAGGGTGAGGAGCTCGGTCACACGGAAGGAGCTCGGAGTAGAGTCGCTGCTCCTCCATGTCGAGAGGAGCCAGTTGAGGTGGCTCGGCATGTCCCACCGGTAGGAGGCCCCGGGGAAGACCCAGGACACGCTGGAGGGACTATGTCTCTCGGCTGGCCTGGGAACACCTCGGGGTCCGTCTGGAGGGGCTGGTGGAAGTGGCTGGGGAGAAGGAAGCTTGGGAGCCCCTGCTTAGACTGCTGCCCCGCGACATGGCCCCGGATAAGCGGAAGAAGATGGATGGATGGATGGTAAAATGGGACAGTATGGAACTGTACCCCAAGGCCCGTCCAGACCACAGAGACTGTGTCAACTAGCAAACACGCTTATGATTGCCAAACTACAACAATTAAACTACATTTTTGGCTCAACTGATCCTAAAAAACCATCACATTAAGGGGCAATAGCTTGCTTTAAAGGATGTTTTCCTCTGCATTTTGTGTGTTTTTTTTAAATGGATGTGTGTGTACCCCTATGAACTAACATCAAGGATCAATGTCCACCCTCCTGTGGGTTCACCACCTGCAGAGGGGTACATAGGGGGGGTCAGGTGCTATGAGTATTGGGCAGCAAACTGCCCCCGCGACCCAGCCGGATTAAGCGGGAGAAGATGGATGGATGGATGGATGTGTGTGGTACCCCACCTCCAAACCTGCTGTACAATCTTGGCACACCGGGCGTGCACTCACGTCAATTTTGATAAATCCTGCAAAGCTCCTCGTTTGGGTCGTACACCAAATATACTTGCTGATTTTGTGGTACAGAAGTTTTGTAAATGAGGGCCAGTGAGTTGTGACACTGAGGGGGGAAGTGATTTGGCATGTGTGGAGCAAAGAGGGGGATTCTGACACAAAAATAAAAGTGTAAAATAATACACTGTTTTGGGAGAATTTAGCATTTTGAAAACCATTAAAAACATGGTCATCTAAATATGTTAGCTATTAATATCCCATGGAATTAAAATCCTTCCTCTTTAACTTTTCGCTTTTGTAAAAAATAATAACAGAATGTGTTTATGTGGGATATAAATTCAGATTTCACTAATGAAATATGTCTGTAAAGAAAGCATCTGATACACTGTGGACAAAGATAAGATAAGACTTTATTAATCTCACAGTGGAGAAATTCAAACTGGTACGACACATGGGCGCAAAGACTTAGGGCAGTGCACAACAAATATCTGTGCCAGATATCGGCTACATTTTCATTATCTGATTGTAGAATAAACTAGTAGCCTGAGAGTTGAAGAGGCATGAGGCTGGAGTTCTAACACAGGAGAAGTGTATTTACATCATAGAGAACCCTGCGCTCACATGAACCCTCAGGACATGGCTAAAATTACAAGACTGAGCTGGCAGTGAGAGCTCTTGGTATATCACAGAAATGGAATTTGTTTAACGCTGACCAATAACAATATCTGGGGAAATCCTCTGATATTGACAATAACTGATAACCAATGTACCATCCCTATCTGTAATGGTTTCTTCTTTGTGGCCTTTTAGAAAGTGCTTCCTGCCAAGAGCGACCTGTTGAACGCAGATTCCGACAGCAACAGTGACAAAGATCGTCCCACCGACCCTCCAGTCAAGAAGAAGAAGAAGCAGCATGTGGAAGAGCCGCCACCGAAAGAGAGGAAGAAAAAGAAGAAGAAGAAGGAGCGACATCAGGATGACTTCAGACCATTGCCCGCCCCAGAGACTGATGAGGAGGATGAGCCCACCACCACACCCCCCTCCTCGCCAAAGAAGAGACTGACCCACTCCGATGAGGACGAGCAGGACCCTGTGCCAGCGAAGAAACACAAGAAGGACAAGGGCAAAGAGGCGCTCAAAACCAAGCCTAAAGCTGAGGAGGTCAAGAAAAAGAAAGGGAGGAAGGAGATGAAGATGGACACTTCAGATGATGACACAGCTCCTATCGAGGAGGACATCAGTGAGAGTCCGTCCGAAACACCCGCTGAAGACACCAGCTCAGACGCTCTCAGGACAACCCAGAACATCTACCTGGACGACAAGTTCAAAGAGAAGAAAGGCAAGTGGGAGGTGAAACTGCAGGGCTTTAAAAACCTGATCCAGAAGAAGGAGGCTAAAAAGCTGGATGCCTCGCCCAAAGAAAGCAGCCTCCAAAAGCTCAAGAGCATGACGTCTAAGGCCAAAGAGGACCCAGCTCCACACTCCTCCGACTCCAGCGACAGTTCCACGGCCCACAGGAAGTCCAAGAGCAAAGACAGAGCTCCAACCCCCTCTTCTGTGCCAGGTACACCCAGCACGAGGTCCAAGGAGGAGAAGCCCAAGGAGGACAGGCCCAAGGATGAGAGGCCCAAGGAGGACAGGCCCAAGGAGGACAGACCCAAGGAGGACAGACCCAAGGAGGACAGACCCAAGGAGGACAGACCCAAGGAGGACAGACCCAAGGAGGAGAGGCCCAAGGAGGACAGACCCAAGGAGGAGAGGCCCAAGGAGGAGAGGCCCAAGGAGGAGAGGCCCAAGGAGGAGAGGCCCAAGGAGGAGAGGCCCAAGGAGGACAGGCCCAAGGAGGAGAGGCCCAAGGAGGACACTCTAGCACAGAAGGATGCTACTGGCAGCACCAACCTGTTTGAGAAGTTTCTGTTGAACTGTGAGGCCAAGGACCGAGCTCCACGGAGGCCTGCACCGCCCCTAGAGAAGAGCGCTAGCAAGCCCCTCAAGGTACTGCACTGTGCCCTGCACCTCACTTGAGAATTTAGTACTTGTTTCCATGGAGATGTCATTGCTCTGCCTGGAATGTTCCACAGTATGACATTAAACAGCTCTACCATACATTTATTCATTTACATTTGCTTTTATTGCTCAAAAATACCTAGGAAAACACGTATTCTGACTTTGACCAGGGTCGCCTCTCAGCAGACTTGACCTACAGTTTGATCTGGTTTGATAGAAGATAGAAAGGTTTAATGCCATACTGTGAAACATTTCAGACAAAGCTATAACATCTCAGTGAAGACGAGCATTTGACGAACGTTCCACCAAATTTTTTTTTACAATGCATTGTTAACTTGTACACACATACACATAATGCTCAACTAGAAATCTAAAGCTTTATAATGTGAAATTGACTTTTTGAGATTTTTTTTTTTTTGAGAACATTACCTTGGTAGCTCCTGGATTTCACACAATCCAACAGGCCCATGTGTTCATTCCCTTGAAGTACTTCCTCTGAAGATGCTGCCACAGTATGGTGTAAAAAGCCTGTAGCATCTCAAATGTCCATAGCTAAAACTGTAACTAGCTCCTTAGCTTTCCTCTTGCACGGTCTCTATGGATACGGGAAAAAACCAATGGCTCAGTTCAGAAAGTGCCATCCGTTACTTGTGTCCTTTGAACTGCACATACTGCACTTCTTACCTGGTTAAAATCCCATGATATGATGTTAAAAAAACAAGCTCAAAACCAAACTCATGTTCACAGTACTGGAGCACATCTCTAAACAAGGTGACTCATTTCCACATTTTATTTACGTTTTACAACATGAAGTGCACAATGATTGTTCTTTTCATCTCCAGCATTGACACAAATATTTATCTCACCCAACCAAAATCAAGGGGGGTTTAAAAGAGCTTCACTCACTCCCACCTGTGGCTGAGGAAAGGGCCCTAAACAAACACCTGTCCATCCTGGATACTCCCCTACAGCCCCCTACAGCCCCCTACATCCCCCTACAGCCCCCTACAGCCCCCTACATCCCCCTACATCCCCCTACAGCCCCCTACAGCCCCCTACAGCCCCCTACAGCCCCCTACATCCCCCTACATCCCCCTACATCCCCCTACAGCCCCCTACATCCCCCTACAGCCCCCTACAGCCCCCTACATCCCCCTACAGCCCCCTACAGCCCCCTACATCCCCCTACATCCCCCTACATCCCCCTACAGCCCCCCGCATCCCCCCGCAGCCCCCCGCATCCCCCCGCATCCCCCCACAGCCCCCCACAGCCCCCACATCCCCCTACATCCCCCTACATCCCCCTACAGCCCCTACAGCCCCTCACATCCCCCTACATCCCCCTACATCCCCCTACAGCCCCTACAGCCCCTCACATCCCCCTACATCCCCCCACAGCCCCCTACAGCCCCTACAGCCCCTACATCCCCCTGCATCCCTCTGCATCCCTCTGCATCCCCCTCACATCCCCCCTACAGCCCCCTACAGCCCCCCACCGCCCCCTACCGCCCCCACAGCCCCCTACAGCCCCCCACAGCCCCCTACAGCCCCCTACAGCCCCTGCACAGCCTCTGCACAGCCCCCCACAGCCCTCTACATCCCCCTACACAGACCCCTACAGCCCCCTACCTCCCACTACATCCCCCCACAGCCCCTACAGCCCCTGCACAGCCCCTGCACAGCCCTCTACAGCCCTCCACAGCCCCCTACAGCCCCCAACAACCCACCACAGACCCCTACAGCCCCCTACATCCCTCTACTTCCCCCTACATCCCCCTACATCCCTCCACATCCCCCTACAGCCCCCTACAGCCCCTCCACAGCCCCTGCACAGCCCCTGCACAGCCCCATCACTGGACAATCTGTTGTCCCTGTCCTGCTCCACTCTGGAAGTCGTTTGTTTCACACACCATATGGTTGTACACTTCACTCTACATTTATCAATTGATGTTATGTATTATATTATGTATTGTATTGTGTATTGTATACTGCCTGAAAAACACATTTCCTTCAGGATAATAAAGTATCTGTCTAATAATGCAAATCTAATCTAAACGGCGAGAACCTTCTTGTCTTTCCTATTGTCTGCTGCTGTTCCTTAACTTTGTGCTTGATATACTTTTCCAACACTAGTTAATCGGGAAAATTGAGAAGATCTCCAAGTCCAAGGAGTCTCCTGTGCAGAAAGCAGATGCTGACAGGACTGACAAGCTCAAGCAGACAGACGGTATGTTCTGCCCGTGTCTGTGTGCTCATCTGTAAAGAGTTCATCCATATACAAAACTGAGTAGGCCCAATCTCAGTTCTCTTTTGTACCCCTTCCCCTAAGGGCTAGGGCTCAAAACACAGCACTTGGAAATGGGATGTTGTGTTTCTGCTTATTTTCCATATGTAACAAGCCAAGAACTATGTGGTGTTAAGAATATAAGAATTGGTATTGGGCCTTAGTCCTAAAAGCAACACACAACCTGCATGTTCTCTGCTGCAGCGGTCTCCAAAGCAGGTCAGAGCCATGGCTTCAGTCTGGACACTGATGAGAGAGAAGGAGAGTTCAGCCCCAAAAGTCGAAGTGGGGACGAGGCCCGGAAAGAGCGTCCAGACGAGGGCCAACGGTCGGGCTGGGACAGGCACTGCTCTACGGCCCGACGGAGAGAGGACAGCGAGCCCAGGCTCTTTATGGCTTGTGAGGAGGAGGACCTGTCTGAGCCCAGTGATAAGACAGGTAGAGGGACACATCCTTCACTGCCTTTCCATGCACAACATTGGGTCTAAAAGTGTCTCAAAAGTTTTTTTCAAAGGAAATCTAGGAATGTTACACAAAATGTAATAATTTGAGCTTCCACTCATGTTGGAATGTTGTTATCTCACGAAAAACAAACCAGGAGTTGTGATTTGTTTCATTCACATGTTTGAGTAATCCTGCATTCTTAGGTTGCCTACATCATCCGCTCAAATTGCTCTGTTCCACCTGGTGATGTCATCAAGTCCACAGCTACTTTAAGCCTCAGTCTCAATTATTTACTGTTCAGTACTACAGAATAATCATAAGCTGATTCCTTTTAAGTTTGCCATAGAAAAGTTTACAACATCTTCTGATGTACTGAGGAGTGAAAACGGTTGAACCATAGCCTTAGCTTCAACATTTGGCAATTCCAATGCTGTAAAATATTCAAATGAGGGTGTATGGAGTTTAAAAACACAGAGAAGCACTTGCTGTATCACCACTCAATTACATCACAAGGTGAAACAGAGTGTTTTCAGTTTGAGGGAAGAATACCGGCTAAAAGTTGCAATATTATTGTGTTAAATGTGTGTGAATAAAACAAAAGAAAACTCCGAGTGAGCTTTTGAAGAGGATGCACCACAGATCAGAAAAACTAATTGCCATTGATGGGGTTCTGTGCAGAGAAGACCCAAGCCACTCTCAGTCTGGGGATGGATCTGAATCTGGACTGGATGACACTGGAGGATTTTCAGAGGCATTTGAATGGAGACGATGAGGTTCTGAGTGGACCTCCACTATCTCCCAGTGAGTACCTGTAGTAAACATCTAACACTTAGACCTGAAGTGTTTGCCTGCTATTGCTTCTCTCCCAAACATCTTTTCACTTTAAACTGTGAAGAACTCTTGGTTCCTTTTGTCTTTTAGATAATGATGCAAAAAGTATCTCCAGAACGTCCACCCCCAGTAGCAATAGCAAACATTTGTTGGCTGACTCCATGCCCCTCTTGTTATCGCAGGTGAGCTGCGAGATGCTGTAAAGAGTGGAGATTACCTGGCTGTAAAACTAGCTCTGAACTCTAAAGAGGACTACAATCTGGACCAAGAGGTATGTCTTCTGCTTTGAATGTGCTGGGCCTTTTGGCTCACCAGACTGTGCTTTCATACTTCATCCACCTGTCTGTTACACTGGAGCCTGTTGCTAGAAGCCGACTGAACTTAGAGTGTGGAGTAACTTCTGAGTTTATAAAAACCCAACTAGTGAAAACTGAGTCACCTTAGCTTCATGTGCTACTTGAAGCTGGATATGAACATTTCTGAGTGAAACCCTGAGCCACTGATAACTGCAGCTCCAGCACAGATGAGGCAGAGACCGACACAGCTTAGCCAATAGGAGTGAGGCTTGAGGGAAGGGGGAGGAGCTATCTCAGGGGCACCATTGGAAGTGATCACGGCAAAAAACTATAATGAGCTGTTTTTTCTAAGTTTGCTCTGAAATTACCCTGAACTCAAACTAAACCGGCTTCTAATAACAAGCCCCTAGTGTTGGTCTGTGTTACTGCAACTGTGTATTTGGAAACGGTCTGAGACAGAGGGGGGCATTTGCCCCAGGGCAGCTGTGGTACAAAGGCACCAGTCCACTCTGACTGAGAATGAACTACAAACGAATTATACATTGTTTTACATTGTTTTGTCGTGTTTTACCGCGGTCGTGTTTTCTAGTGAATTTTCTCACTCTGAAGTTGCCATTCAGACATTCGTGTTGGTGCAAGTTTAACTGTAGTGTCACCAAAGTGTGATGGGGTCTGTTCTGTAGCTCGCACCTTGGCCGCCCCAGAGTGTGTGTGACTGATGTTGGCTTCAAGATGGCATTTACACAAGTGTGTGCACAGACGTCTAATACACAGAAGTTCCAACACAAATTTTCAACTGAAAAACATTGTACCGTAGATTTTACGTTTGTAGACTTCTCGTCTTCTGAGCCTCATCAGCATTGAAGCAGTCTTTTCAGCAACACATGCAGGTAAGAAACAGCTCCTCTCCAAAAACACTTACAAATTATTGGTGTATCATATTTAAACAAACAAAATAGTCACATTTAAAAACAGCTCTTAAAGCTGCCTCCACTGATCGTAGATGAAGATCATTAATTTCATATACATTAACATCTGATGAATATGACAGAGTGCAGTATTAATTCAAACATATTGTTCTTTGCAGTGAAAAAAGAGGAAACTGACTTTTGACAAGAGGAAGCACCTATTGAAGAAGGTACATACTGACTCCTAACTTTTCAAACGGACACTAGTGCTTTAGTCTGACCGTGTTGTCTAAAACTTGCTATAAATACTTGACATGCATTAAAGTTAGTGTGGCTGCCGCTCATATAATTCAAATTCAGAAACTCTTCACATAGCTAACGCAGGCGTGAGAAGACTGCCCTGATACAATAAAAGCATTACTCTTGTGGAATGGGTCATGTGGTGGTTTTTGGATTGGAGATTGGAGGTGTTCTTGATTGGAGCTGTTGTCTGTATGAGCTTGAAAATTGGGTGGGGCTTTGCCAAGGTGCTGTTGCATCACACGCTGTAAAAAAGTCATTTTTGCACCACTATATGGCAACTAATTGAGTTATTCGGTACTGAACTGAACTAAGTTTTACATCTACTTTTTCTTTTGTAGGGACATGCAGTTGGTCTGAAGAACCACCACCGAGTCACAGCCAAGTCTTCTGTGTCCAAGACTGCAGTGGGATCTTCAGCATGTGCTCACAACACCAGTGAGCCATTGAGCAAACCAACTGTAAGAGACAAAAGCAACACAAATGTGAATGAAGCAGCCCAACTACTGTCGCTCAAGAAGAACACAGCAGCTTCAACAGCAAATCACACACCTCTGCCATCTGGGACAACGGACGTGGCCTGTGCTGTACAGGCTCCGAAGGCATCCACCATTACACTAACCCTTGGACAAATTCACAAAGGAGATGGTGAACATCTTTGCATGGTTCCCACAAGTGGAGAAGTGGAAAACAAACCAAAGAGCCAGGCCGACCAAACCAGTCCTGCCTTTTCTAATGCACATGAATTATGGGAGCATGAGCAGTTGGACAAGACTGTGAATGGCAGCGTCCATTGCCCTGTATCTCAGCAGTTCCTCACTGGAGAGCAAGAGGAGATCCTCCACATGATGAAACAAGACCACGTCTCAAGGCACATCCAGAAGGACACGTTAATTTGCAAATATGGCAAGGCCCTGTTAGCCAAACACCCCCACAACAAGTCTCACTTTCCATCTGTAGCACAATCAATGCGAGAACTTGGGAGGTTTGTTTTAGCTGTGAATGAACTAGATGGCAGTGTGCAGTGTTTGCAGGATATATTTCTCCCGACCAGGTTTGAATTGGCTGTAGAAGGTGCTAAAAAAACAATAGGTTTTGACACATCTTCCAGCACATGTAAAACCTCTTCACTGGTATCAAGGATGGGATCCTCTTTAAAAGGAGCTGCTGACATAGCTCTTAAAGGAAATCAGATGAAGGACTGTGAAACGGAACATGAGGTCCAAACCTTCATTGACCTTCTTGATGCCAAATGGAGCACTGCCTTTTCTCCCTGCACAGCAGCACCTGCATCAGAGGAGCTTCAGGAGGTGGTGGACAAGTCCACTCTGACCACAGACCTGGTTAAACTCCACTTGTTCATCTCACAGGAGGAGGAGGAGGCCAGGAAGGACATCTTGCTCCATCCTACTCTGTCCACATGGAAGAAACTTAGTGAAGCCACTTTAGCAGATGTGTGCCTCTTCAACCGAATCCGGGTAGGAAATATTGGCAGACTACTCTTGGAAACGTATACTTGTAAGAGGAGCACAGGGCAGTTTGTGCCCTCTGCTGATCAAATCCGGAAAAGCACCAAGTTGGAGTTGGAGCTGGGTGAGCAGTTGACCAGACTGGAATTAGAAGGGCAGTTTGGGAGGAGCATGCTTGTTGTGCTGACCCAGCGTGTGTCATCATTAATCGACTTGCTCATTGAGTGTCGAGATCAAGTAGGCGTGTCACAGAATAACTTGTACCTGTTTGCACGCACTGAAGGCCCATCTTTTATCAGAGGCCTGGACTGTCTCCGCAGGGCAGCAGTGGAGTGTGGTGTGTCTAACCCAGAAGCACTGCTCTGCCCCTCTTTGAGGCAGCAGATAGCAGCCAGCTGGCAGCTCCTCAGTCTGTGTGACAGTGACCTGGGTCGAGTGTCCAAACTGTTGGGAAGATGCAAGCAAGAGTGTAGTGATTTATCTCAGAACACAGCCCTGTTGGAGGAGCTGAGCAAGCAGCTGCTCCAGATGAACCGGGTCATGCCCTCAAGCACCACAGCCTCTCTGAAAGAGGGTAAGTACGATTCATGGCATGTTAAGTCTAAGTCATGTTCTTTTGTTAATGTTTTAATTTAGCTTTCATAAATCAGTGCCATGCAATTGTGATCTATAATTTAATGTAAAGAAGCTGTCAGCACATACATTTTTCAGAAAATAGCATTCAGCTGAAGTGGGTTTCACTTTTTAAAAATCTGTTTTGTAGGAGTCCAGTCAAAAAGCGCTGTGAAGAGAAGACCTTGGAGTGAACAGGAGCAGGCAGCTGTGAAGCGCTTTCTGTCAGAGTTCATCATGAAAATGAAGGTTCCTGGTAAAAAAGAATGTAATGCTTGTTTAGCTGCTGAACCAGACCTTTGCAGAAGGTCTTGGACTGACATCAAAAACTTTGTTCACAATACTCTCCAAACACTTAAGAGGAGGCAGAACCAGCCAGAGAAAGCTAAGCCTGAGAGGACTGTAGTCAAGCCAAAGAGACCGAAGACCGTGAGCTCCAGCTCCAGAAAACAGTGGGAAGTCAATAACAACATCCAGCCTTATGTAACCCCTCATCTGGAGGAGTCTGAAACAGCACCGTCACATCGGACTGAACAGGCAATGCTTTTCCCTGCTGACCTGCCATACGTGTCCTTTTGTTCAGCTAACTCTGACATTAGCCACAACAGTCCCACATGTAGCTTCTCATCACTCAGTGTTTTAGATACACAAGTGGTTCCAACATACACTCAACTGGGCACAACCAACACAGCAATACATCCACTGTACTCACCTGAGAGCAGATATCTGACACCTCTGTCCCCCTCAGACCCACACACTCCAGCCAGTGTAGCCATGCCTTTTGTGGACCTTCCTGTAGATACAGAGCCTCCTGTGTCTCCTGCACTCACCTCCCTCAACTGTCCCACCACATCAATGCCTCCAACCTATACAACATTAAGTACCGCCGTTTTCCATCCATATTCCACAATGAATGACAGAAATGACTTTCCACCACTAGATCATACAAGCACCTTTTTTACAAGCACTACACCTCTAACACCTATCGCTTGCTCCCAAGTGGTCCCTAGTGAAGAGGGCATGTCTGCTTCCTCTGACCATATAAGCTCTCTAGTTTGCTCTCAGCACTTTAGCGCTCAAAAAAGAAGCTCAAAGCTAGCAGAAGAGGAGGACTCGATGAGGAAGCAGCTAGCAGACTTTGCACTGGTCAAAGTGCCTGGGAAAAGGGAGCCTGAAGAGCACAGGGACACTGTTGTGATGGAGCCGTACACACAGCCCCTACACAATGAGTGGGACCCCCCCGTCTACATGTCTCTGTAAATGTCTTTTCTATGACAACATTTCTCAAGTATTATAGAAATTCAAACAAGTGCCAGTATGTGCTGAGTGTTTAAACGGGACAAACCGTAATATTTAATGACGTTTAACTGTGACAAATGAACTGTGCTTCCATAAAATGTTGTCTGTCTGATTTAGAACCATGGACATTTCAATCCACTTTTCAGAAGACCTCTGATGGGACCTGCCCCTTAGTGCACAGCCCTTAGTGGTGGTGTAGTGTCCCGCTGTAGCCTGAAGTTACTGATTGTCTTTCTTCCCAAGAACGTAAATATGAACTGTATTTGTATCCCTTTTTATGCTGTTGTTTGTGTATGCGACACTGTTTCTAAAAGTTTTAGTAAAGTCAAAGTTAAATCACAGTTAAGTGCACTGATTTGTTCACATTCTGACCGCTGCCAGTGGGAGTTAAAAGGTAAGAAAGCCATAAGAGCAGGGTCTCTTCCTTGGTATTGCATTAGACTCCTCCTGTTTGCACACTCCTGTACATTTGCATACATACTGTTTTTCCCAGTCTATATCATGTCATTTGGTGATTATTATCTTAACTATTTCTGTATAGTTTTGCTCTCAGACAGTGATATTTAAGCCTGCTTCAGTTCTGTATGAATGTGAGGTGCTAAGTCGGGCTGGGCATTATGGCGAGAGTGTGCACTTTAAAGGGCCTATAGGACTATTTTCTGATCTATGTTCTAATGATACCAATAAGACTGGATTTTTATCACCATTTCTCCCAGCCGTAATAAAGTTAATGCCATACTGTGGTACATTCTAGGGCTGTAGTTCACTAAAGTTCTTGGTTGACTAAATGAGGATTGTGGCAAAAGCTCTCAAAATCTGAGTAAACGTATCTGAGCCAAACAGCACAAAGACTACACCTGTATGGGAGTTCATGCACAAACAACTTTTTATGCAGAGAGAAACTGTATTTGTATGAAAACAGAATAAAGCTGCAAGTTTAATTTGCCTTTTTACATCATACCTCATTTTCAGCTAACTCACTCACTTCTTCCTTTCATATAAATCCTCATCATTTAAATTAGATTATTCGCCAGCCAAGTCATTCTCGACCGATTAATCGACTAAAGGCCTACAGACCTCGTACATTCCAGGCCAAAAAAGCGACATTATGACGACAATGTAACTGTAGTTTGAATCGAGCACTAGTGAAATGCCTTTGCTGATAAATTGTGCCGTTTTGTGGTGTTGTGGCAGGATGGCAGTGGCATGTCTCTGAGCATGCTGGCTGCAGCTGGAGGACAGGACGACATCCTCAGGCTGCTCATAAGGAAAGGAGTAAGAGTGAATGGACGCCAGAAGAACGGCACTACGGCGCTCATGCATGCTGCTGAGAAGGTATACTCTGCACTTGGTCATATTGTCATGTTACTGAGATTACAAACTTAATTTAGATTCCGATATCACAATGAGTACATATGCAGTACAGAACATATGCGCTCGAATATCCCACTTATGATCAGGTTTCTTTGAGTATCCTGGTTATGAATATGTCCATGTAGATGCAGTATCCTGATTTCAGTATCGGTTATGAGACACCAGGATACTCTTACTGGGTTTTTTCAGAGAATATCCGGGATACTCAAGCATGTAGACACAGTGTCCTGACGTCTCTGGTTCAGTGGTGCTGTACTGAGCATGTGCAAACGTTTACATCAGTGTTAGTTTGTCAAGAAAAGTATTTAAAGAAGTCCACAGTTACTGGAAGTATGAGGCCTAAAAAAGAATCCCTCTGTAAGGTAAGGTTTATTTATACAGCGCTTTACACAGACACATGTCCCCAAAGTGCTTTACACAGCATTTTACAGAGTATTCTTCATTCACTCCAGACCCGGTGGTGGTGCTACTGTTGTAGCCACAGTTGCCCTGGGGCAGACTGACGGAGGCGCGGCTGCCAAGCCAACCGGCGCCAACGGTCCCTCCGACCACCACCAACACTCACTCACACAACTTTCACACCTACAGTGCAGGTTTTGAGTTGATGGGGAAACTGGGGCCTGGAGGAAACCCATCCAGACACAGGGAGAACATGACCCGGGGATCAAACCCGCAACCTTCTTGCTGTGAGGCATGAGTGCTGCCACTCAGCCACTGTGCCTCTGTGATCAGTACACAAACTTCCAACTATTCATATGTAAAGAACACTATGTTAAGTAAAAATAAGTTCTAAGCAGAGGTGGGTAAGTACTAAGTTATATTTGCTTGAGTAACTTTTAAAATAAATTGTACTTTCTTTTCCTCCTATTTGAGTAGTATTTGTATTGAAGTAGTCTTCTGCACTGAGACAAAAGCTTTATATTGACAATATTGCCTGATTTGAACATTTGTGTTTCTTGCCCCACTCCTTCAGATATGATTTAGTTGTGTGTGTTCTTTGAAAATACCAGATTTTGGGCATTATTTAATGTTTTGTCCTCCCAGTTACATGAACTTTAAGTTATAACATAAATCAGATGGTACCGAAAGTTTATCTTCCTTGAGTTGCAGTTTTTTCAAATACTTTTTAGTAAACAAAAATGATCGAGTGGAATTGAAATGTCATGTCTAGAGGTCCAGTTTGTAATAGTTTGATTGTGTCAACCCTGAGGTGCATGTTTATGTTGAACTATGTGCACGGCCCTGTGGTGGGTGGGAGAGAGGAACTAGAACAATGTCTGTTGTGTAAGTTGGGCACATTTTGGTCCATAGTTGTGACTTGACATGAAACAAAATAGTTGAAGCAAAATCTTATTCTACACTACTGCATTAGTGTGTGTGACAGGTTAGACTGCTGCATTGGTCCATACAATATTAACTCATTCTTTTCTGACCTTTTGTCCTTGTAGAATTTTCTGACCACAGTGGCCATCTTGCTAGAGGCTGGGGCATATGTGAATGCTCAGACATTAGGAGGAGAGACTGCACTGATGAAAGTAAGGCCGGCTATGTGCCTTGTGTTAAAACCTTTTGTTAAGTTAATAATGTACTTCTCAAAGTTCAGGTAAGTAAAAAGACGTAGACTGAGGACCACTGGTAAATCTGAGAAAATGCTTGTGAACACTCATATTTTTCTTGTCTCATTTTGTAATATATCCAATATTATGTTGCTGTAACACTTAAAGGTTCTATATTCTGCAAAATTGACTCCTGTGAGCTTTTAACGGTGTTCTAATGTTGTTATCTCCTCAGAAACACACCAGGAGTTGTGTTTTGTTTCATTAAGACATTTTTGAGTAATCCTGCATTAATAAGACGCCTCTGCAAAGCTCCATGCTTTGATCCACCTTGTGAAGTCGTTCAGTGGTAGACGTTAGCCACTAGAACAGTTTTTAGTTTTACCTTTTGTTCAGTTGAGATTGCTACAGAAAATCTACAATATCTTCTGGTGTACTGAGGAATGAAGAAGTTTCAGCGGTTTCACTGACAATAGATGTAGCTTCAAAGTTTGTCAATTCCTGGGCTGCAAATTATTCAAATATTTCTAGTGAGGATGCTTGAAATTGAGAAGCACAGAGGAGCATTTCCTGCATCACCCCTCAATAACATCACAAGGTGGAACACAGTATTTTCAGTTTGAAGAACACAGCCTAAATATGGTAGGATTATTGTGTTGGGTAAAACAAAACACAACTCCAGGTGTGGTTTTGATGAGGAAACATTAGAAGAGAGATTTAAAAATTCCATAATATACTAGTGCATCTGAAAAATATGAATATCATGAAAAGGATCAATATTTTTTGTCAAGTCAAAACCAAAGGTTACTTAACATAACCCTTGTTCTTTGATAACACGCCCGAGGTGGGAATCGCCTCGGGCGTGACTCTCCAGGGAAGCTCCAATGGCACCACGTCTGTTTCTGACAGACAGGATGACTGTATCTTACGCTCCGTCCCTCTCCTAATGTAATCATTCTAAAGCAATTTCTTACTGCTTTGCAAGGAGGGCAATAAAGGTAACATCTCACTCTGTTATTAAAGTTTTTAAAGTCATTCAGTGTTTCACTATGGGAGTTAAGCCCCACTCCCCGATTGCAAATAAAGCTCCTGAAGCAGTGGGTCACTGTGGTGCCAGACGGAGCCAGACACCCTCAGTAGTAGGACCATCTGTGGCAAAAAAGGGCCAGAGACATCTAGTTTATAGCACTGCACTAAGGTGATGTCCAATTGGCTACAGCGCAAATATCCTGGATGGATACAGCTCTGAATAGAGCCCCCTCAACCCCTGCAGAGGTGCAATCCCCCTGCAGGTGTAGGCCAAGGAGATGAGTTCAACAATCCAATGAGAAGGCCTCTGACTGGACACTGACTGGACACTGACTGGACACTGACTGGACACTGACTGGTCACTGACTGGACACTGACTGGACACTGGCTGGACACTGACTGGACACTGACTGGACACTGACTGGACACTGACTGGACACTGACTGGACACTGACTGGACACTGACTTGCCCAGATGAGGTGAAAACTCCCAATGGTTCCAAAGGGTGGAGACAAAGGGCATCCAGCACAGTCGAGAAATTCCACAGGTGAACCAGGGATTTAACCACTGGAAGTTTTTGACATGTGCCATTCATAACATTACAGACCACTGTCTTGTCTGTTGTCTGCAAAAGCCACATGGCAGGCTGAAATAGCGGCCAAATAGACCTTGATAGTGGAGAAAGCTTTACGCTTGTCTGCCAACTGCTGTAGGAAGCACAGAATGTCAGATATAGAAGAAAGAGAAAGAAAGAGCTATCTGGCCTCGCACCACTCTTCAAACACATGCCACCTGCAGTTGTACAAAGAGTGAGTGGAAGCAGCTGTAGCTCACTGGACCGTGTCAATAACGTGCACCAGGAGAGTGGCAGCGTTCAAATGCCACCTCTCTCTGGCCAGGCCCAGAGCGCCAGCCGGTCCGGGCAGAGCTGGTAAAACTCCCTGTTCTCCTGAGATAAGAGGTCTCTCCTCACTGGGAGAGACCAAGGCTCTCCCCAGAGAAGCTGCATTATCTTTGCCATCCAAGGTGTGGACAGCCAGCCTGGGGCGGCCAGTATGAGTGAGAGCCTCACTTCACCTCACCTCTCTCTTCCCTCACCCGCACTAGGGTGGGCAATATCAGACTGCCTGGACAAAATGCATAGAGCAAGACATCTGCCCACAGATGGGAGAGTGCATCCACCCCGAGAGGGACGTTTATGTCCCCTAATCAGAAGAACAGCAGACACTTTCTATTTACCTGCAAGTTAAAGAGATGTGCAGCAGGTTGACCATATCTCTGCCAGAGCTACTCCCCCAACCGTAGGAGGAGAACCCACTCTCCAGACTCTTCCCTCGTGACAGCAGACCCCTCTGTTGAGGACACCTGGAATGTGCATCGCTCGGAGAGATAGGAGCCTGGTGCTGCTCCACATAATTATCATCTGTGCCAATTTGTGCTGCTGCAATGAGTGGGTTCCCCCTGGCGATTGATGTATGTGATCGCATTGTCTGTTTTCACCGGTACGTGTTGACCCTGGAGAAAATGTACAAAGTGTTTCAGGGCAAGAAACGCAGCCCAAAGTTTCAGCACATTGATGTGCATTTGGGCCAAATGTGGGGCCCCCCACCCTGACAAGGAGGCGTCTGTTGTCAGAGTCACTCTCGATGACACCGTGCCCAGCGAGATGCCGGCCGCCAAGGCACGCAGTCCCCCCATGGGCAGAGCGCCATAACGCAGTGTGAATCCACCTTTACCTTGCGATGGAAGGTGTCGTCTGGGGCACAAGTGTAGCCCTGTGATCCAGTGTTGGAAATCTCTCAGCGTCACTCCCCTGCCTGGAGTAATGACCCCCACCTGAGAGAGCGTGATTAGGGTGTGACACCAAGACTTCCCAATATTGAACTTTTTCATGATATCCTGTTGTATATAGAATAGATTTTAGATGTGCAAGTTGGCCCTTTGAAGGTCCTATATTACACAAAATGGACTCTTTTGAGCCGTGTTAGAATGTTGTTACTTCCTCAAAAAGACCCGGAGCTTTGTTCCACCTTATGATGACATGAAGTTGTAGTTTTCAGTTAATGGTACTTTTCCCCTTCTGTTCAGTAGATATTGATAGTTCTATGGCAAAAAATATTCAAATGATTCTAGTGAAGGTGTATGGAGTTTAAATGCAGAGGAGCAGAGGTTTATTTACCACATGGCATCTCAGGGTGCAGTGGTGTGTTTTCTGTTTGAGAGAAGAACTCCGCATAAATATGTAAATGAAACAAAACACAACTCTTGAAGAGGAAACATTATAACATAGACCAGAAAATAGTGAAACATGGACCCATTAAACAAATACAATTGTCCACTCTTAGAAAGCATTCTTTTGTGGGTAAGTCTGCTGAAGAACATGGCAGTGAATCCTCTGTCCACTGTTCTCAGGCCTGCAAGAGGGGAAACCTTGATGTGGTGCGTCTGTTGCTAGAATATGGAGCTGACTGCAACATCATGTCCAAACACGGGAAGAACACAGCCATGTACTTCGCCAAACTGGGCAACAACCTGATGGTGTGTGACCTCATCAAGGACCACAGCAGCATGTGAGTAGTGACTTCAAGAAGGCCTGAGTTAGCACGGGGCTGTTATGCAATCGTGTTTTTTTGTGTTTGTTTGCCTGAAGAGGTTTTAGATGTCATCCATGCATGTTTGAGTATTTTAGTGATCTCTCCTCGATTTCTCCTCCTCCTCCTCCCTCAGCGGTGAGATTCTGTGCAATGCTAAATCCCCCAAGCCTACGTCATCCACGGTCCCATGCGATTCTCCATAAATATACAACGGCAGGTTACAAAACTGAACCCAGTAACTTGACAAACCCGATGCAATGTGCAGTAGTTTCATAGCTGGACGAACACTGGTTGAGTTGTGATAGTAGTGGTCTGAAAGGAAAAATGACTTGACTCGGGGAGAAAAGGGAGGAGGAATTCAGAGCATTAAAAACTGAAGTCAAACCTACAAAACAAAAAAAATATGAAAATATAGCATTTTCAAAACCATAAAAGGTAAAATATGGTGTTCTAAATATGTTATAGTTATTGCAGTTAATACCCCATAGAAATAAAATACTCCCTCTTATTAAAATATCCATTCTATTATTTATTTAAGGTTATATGTTGGTCAGAATACTGCAGTGATCTATGTTTTAAGTAAGTCCAGATGAGCGTGACGGATACGCATGATCTGTGCATATCAAAAGAAGTATGTCTGCTTATAATGAGGGGAAAAGTAGAAAATATTACAAATAATGAAAAACAGTCCAGCAGAATGAATGGACAAAGGACTAAACTTCAGGTGGGAGAAATGTAATTTTGTTTGTAAATGACAGACGACCAATGAGCTTCTTTGTTTCACATGGGTCCATATCATATGTTTAAAAAATAGAGAAATATTCTGGATTTGCAACAAAGACAAATAAATGACCCCACTCACTGATTTGGTTTACTTAAAGGTACAGTTCGGAATTTTGGACATACGGCCTCATTTCCTCGTGAGTGTTGGAGACGTGTGGAGACACTTTTTAAAAAATCTTCCTCCAGTCCTTGTATTTGCAGAGGTGCTGGTGCTGGGCTAGTGCAGGTCAATGGCCACAGTCGTCCTGCCACTAAAAACAGTCTGAGCCACTCCACAGTGCACCCAAAGCAAATCACTTAGTACGTCTACTGACTATTGATGGAAATGTGTTGATAGAAAAATGTTTGAAACAAAACTAACCTTGCATCGCATGAACTGTCTGCTGCTGCTCAGACATAAATCCTCCAAATGCAACAGTTGGTGTGACTCTGAAATGATCCTGTGACAGACGTTCACAGGGACCGTCTGCAGTTCTTTTCCTCGGGTCTGTGGAGTGGCTCAGACTGTTTTTAGTGGCAGGACGACTGTGGCCATTGACCTGCACTAGCCCAGCACCAGCACCTCTGCAAATACAAGGACTGGAGGGAAGAGTTCAAAAGGTGTCTCCAACACTCTGGCTCACTAGAAAAGAGACCCTATGTCCAAAGTTCCGTACTGTTCCTTTAAAGTAAATTACTATAGAAATTATTAGATTTTTACTAACAATAATTAACTTTTTTTCTATATTTTTTCCACATGAGATAGAAACTGTGCATTAAATAAATTAGTAATACAAAAAGTATAAGATCTCAAAGGTCCATAGCTAGCTCCTTAGCTAACCTCATGCAAGGTCTCCATGGAAACAGAAAAAACTGCTCATTTTACACAATCCAACAGTCCCTTACTTGTGTTCTTTGAACTGCACATGCTGCACTTTGTAGGTGGTTAAAATCCCACGATATGATGTTAACAACTGTGGGAGCAGTTTTTAAAAAAAGAGAGAGAGAGAGATCCAAAGGTCTGGGTGAAGTTTAAAAGGAGGTCAGGTAGGGTCAAACTGAGGAGAGGAAGAGCCAAACATGTCCTTCCTCTGTGTCCTGGAGCATGACGGCAGTGTCCAGAAGGAACCAGGTGAGAGGCCTCGTTCTTACTCCATTCTGGTGTTTCTGTTGGCAATGACGTGTTTCTTCTGCCACATATGGTGTAAAAAAAAAAAAAGTAAAGAAAATTATTAGTAGCATTTAAGAGGAATTTGTAGCTTCCTAACAGTCAGATCACCGCTGCTGGAGGTGGATGTTGGTTACGATAGGTTTCCATGGCAACGATTTCTCTAGTGTTATTATACCTCACATTACTGCATAGAAGTAATTCTATAAATCTTACCAAGCAACCAGCCGTAACTGTAAAGAAAAGTCAAAGCTCATGTAGTTTACCTAATACTTAAAAAAAAAAAATATATGTCAACACCTTTGTGTTGTTGTCAGGAAATGTACCTGCGTTTTGAATGAAACTGTGTATGTACATTGATACTTTGCAGTGACATCATGCTGGGGGTGTTCTGTAATACATCTCTAAGTCTCTGTTGGCAGAATGTTCAGCAGATTCCACAGTAACACGATGCACACATTAGCAAACACGGACAGAACAGTTTTATGATGGTCTGAAAACTCGAAAATACAAAATGGATTTAAACAGCAGCCTGCTCCTGGTCCTGATGAAGTGTCTAACAGCTTCTGACACAGTGGTGCTTTCAGTCTGCTGCACACCCCCAGAGAATGTTCATGACATCAGCTGCAAAGTATCAACTAATGACAGAGAGGTGGGAGTTCTAGTTTTAGTGCTCGGCTCTGGTACTTTTAAACTCTTTCTCAAACTTGGACAAATTTTGAATGCTCGTCGTAGCAACTGATAAAGTAATAATTTTGTCCAACTAAACCATGTCTAACAGGACTATTCTGGGTCTAATCTAACATAACCGGTCCATAAGGGCTCTGCATAATTTCCACTGTAGTTATAAACGCAATGATCCAAAGGAGGACTCAAAAAATAATAAATAAAGTGTAAATGCTCCATCCAGTTGCCTCATCACACCACACTGTCCCACCTGAAGGAGCTTGTGTCCCATCTGCGGCACATGCACCACAGTTTGAGAAACGCTGTGATAAAGGAATTATGGGCTGGTTATTATATCTTTAGCCAGAAAGAAAATGGTCTCTAATAATGTAATTGCAGCCAAAAATAGAAGTAGAAATCATGATGTTATTATGTTCTTGATTCATCATAGTTATCACATTATTGGCTGTTATTACAGAATCGACTGCTGCACATGTGCTTATACGACCAGAACGTAGAACACGTCACATTCACTTTGGTCTAGTTTCTGTAGCATTGATTCACTGGAGATCCTTCTGTTGTTCTGTGGTCCCCAGGCTGTGCAGTGTGACGGATGAGGCGATCAGGGCGTACTTCGAGTCTCGTCTGGCCGTCCTGGAGGCCGTCTTCCCTTTAGCTTGTCACCGGCTGTGTGAGGGACCGGACTTTTACATGGAGTTTGGATACAAGCTGCAGCCACAACCTGAAGGTACTGCAGTGTGTTTCCATCCCTTGCAGCTGATGTCATCAACATTGTCTTTGGGTATGATGTTAACTTACCCAAGGTTTGAGAATGGAGTTATAGATTGGAGACAGATGGTGTCTGAGTTCTCCATTTCTGTTTGAAGAAGGGTTCTCTTTTTTAACAAAAATAGCCTCTTTAACTCACCTCTCAACCCACACACACGGGCCAGTACCTGCTTTTTTTGATTCACACCACCAACTGCAGCACAAACTCGGAGTTATCTGGACATTACGACACAGAGCCCAGGTGAAAAGGAGAAAGAGGAACAGCATGTGCAGGATCTCCTAAGTGGACTTCCAATAAAACAAAGATGAAAAGAGAAAACACAAGAAAACAGAGAATCACAAACCCAGGAGAAAGAGGGGAACTATTCCTTACCTGGCTGGTGTTTCTGAAAAATTACAGAGGATTTTCAGACAACATGAAATCTCAGTCTATTTCAAACCCACAAACACTTTAAGACAGAAACTGGTCCACCCAAAGGACAAAACACAGAGCCACAAAGTGATGTTGTCTCCTCTGTTCAGTGTAGTGAAGACTGCAGTGAGCTACACTGGAGAAACAGTCACTACACAAGAGGATGAACCAGCACAGACGGGAGAGCCAGAGTGGACCTCAGTCTGCTGTACATCTGCACCTTAAAGCCACGGGCCTTTGAGGACAGAGATGTACAGATCTGAGCCAGAAAAAAGAATGGGATTGAGAGTGGAGTTAAAGAGGCTAAAAAAGAACCCTTCTTAAAACAGAAATGGAGGACTCGGACACCATCTGTCTCCCATCTATAACTCCATTCTCAAACCTCAAAACAATTAAGAAAACATTAGGTGTATCAGGCCCAGAGGTGTGAACGCTCCATGATGAATGATTCTGCTAATACCCCCCCAAACTCAGGGACAGTTCAATAGTCCCAGTGAACAACAGAAACTGTAAACAAGTAAAGTATTAGTTTCAGAGTAATTTCGTGGTATCTAACTCCTCCCCCGGCAGGCAGGTGTAAGGCAGTGTCCTCCAGCATTGTCGTCAGAACTAAAGAAGCAGCGAAACGTCTTCAACCAAATAAACTCCAGTCCAGTTGACAAACTGAACTCTCCTTTGCCACAGAACCCTGGAGACATGTGGTCACAGGCTCCTGAAAATGTGCTGTTCAAATCCATTCTGTATTTTTCTTGAGTTTTAAGATCTTAAAACAGATCAGGCTGTTGTTGCTAATGTGTGCATTGTGTCACCATGGTAACACCTGAGCATGATGCATGAAGTACCCCCCCCCCCCCAGACATGTCACTGCAAAATCTGAATTTTGGCTTTTCTCCTGCAGGACAGTGACACATGTCCTTGTCCTTGTGCCTTTACCTATGTGACTGTTTGTGCTGCAGGCTCCGGGATCCTCCTGTTCATTTTCCACGCCAACTTCCAGAATGAGATCACGGCTCGCCTGTGCGGCCCCTGTGCGGTCCATGCAGTGGTGCTCAACGATAAGTTCCAGCTGCCAATCTTCCTGGTACTCTCCCCCCCCCCCCCCGACAGTGTGCTACAGTAAAACTAACACAAGTCTCTGCTCTTTCAGGACAGTCACTTTATTTATTCGTTCAGTCCTGTCCCAGGCATCAACAAGCTCTTCATCCGCCTGGCAGACTCTCCCACAGCAAAGGTAACCGAATGTCCCTGGAGATGTGCCATCTTGTTTTTGAGGTCGTCCAGAAAACACAAAATCACTCATTCTGAGATTTTCACAAAATATGCTAATTACAGAAGTCCAACTGTTGGTACACAATCTTCATTTGGCAAAAGTTGCCACCTCTAATTCTAATTCTGTCTTCACTTACTTAGAATGAGTTCTTTTAGCCGGACAGGAAAGTTTGTTTAGCTGCTTTACTTGTTTCAGCTATTTCCTTAGAAGCGTCTCGTGACGTTGTGGTTACGTGGCCTGTGGGCTGTTCCTTGGTTTTGCCAGACAGTAGTAAGCTTCCCCTTCCCCTTCTCCAGGACAGTCTCCCGTGTGCGGTCGGGGGTGCGGTCGGGGGTGCGGTCGGGTGTGCGGTCGGGGGTGCGGTCGGGGTGCGGTCGGGTGTGCGGTCGGGTGTGCGGTCGGGTGTGCGGTCGGGTGTGCGGTCGGGTGTGCGGTCGGGTGTGCGGTCGGGGGTGCGGTCGGGGGTGCGGTCGGGTGTGCGGTCGGGGGTGCGGGCGACTCTGGCATTGCTCCAGTTCGTGCTGTGCTTTTGTCTCATTTTGTCTTATTTCAGTTTCCTCTTCTGTTTGTTCTTTTCTTGCTCTTGTTTGATATTCCGTTTTGAAGATGTGGACAGGCCTCATGTGAAAGCTCAGAACCTCCTCCCTGAGCTGCAGAGGCTGCACTAGCACTGACTCCTGACTGGTGCAGGTGCTGGAGTTTAGAGAGGGACCGTTCAGATCAGAGACGTTTTAGGTTTAAACCCACTGGATTTCAGCAGTGGAATTGGCGACTCAAATGAAAGACTCGGAGGTTCATTCAGCTTTTCTGACCGGTTAAAACCAACATTTGTGATGTTGTGGAAATAGTGAAAATCTGTTTTGTCATTAAGAATAAATCAGCATCAGTAAGATTTATATTTGGCTTGAACATGTTCACCTAGAATCCAGGGACGTACTATATTTAAGTCATGTTTTATGGAATTTAAAGGTTTTAAAATGAAAAGACAACACAAAGAAATACACATTATTTATCGTCAACTTAATTGTGCACAATAAGAAACAGGTCACGTGTCATTTGAAAAGCCCCAGAAAGAACCACATAAAGCCTCAGTCATCAGAGGCCGTGTTGAACTGTGGTCCTGAGTTTTCTGAATGGACCTCACACACACCGGTGGAAAAGCACCGTCGTGTTTCCACTCGTGGGGTGACACTGGAAATGCCCTTTCAGATCATTCCTTTGTACAGTTGTCAACAAAAAAGGAGAAAATCTCACAAATTGAAGCTGATCTTATCATTTACCGACTCTTGAACTGACTTTACTGCAACTATATTATGAACATGAGTTATTTCCTTCGCTTAGGCCGAGGTGGGAAGAGGAGCCAAAACCTACTCAAACTACTCGAGTAAAAGAGGCGCTGGTCTGAACATGTCGTCATTTGTAAATCTATATAAATGCAACGGTGATTAAATAAGAACAGAACAGAATAAAATGTGATTTTAGCTGCAGCTCACAGTGACCCGCCCCAGGCTCTGGAGGAGCCGCCTGCTCATAGCCCTATAACACCTGCTATAAATATAATGATATAATTAAAAGCACCACATGTTAATAGGAGAGGCTCAAAAAATTAGCAAAATCATATGTGACGGAACTGCGAGAAACACAAACACAAATAATTCAGATTGTCACATGAAACTTTTGGCACTTCAGACTCACAGTGGGAAGAGGAAACACAACTTTTACTCAAGAGTTCTGTTACTTCAGTGAAAATATTACTCGAGTAGTATTTTTTTACTCGAGTGAATGCAACTGAGTAAATATAAGTGTGTTCTGCCCGCCTCTTTGTGCAGGTCAAGCTGCTCATCTGTGCTTACAAAGTCCAGCTGCAGGGGACATTCTGAGGGCATCAGAGGACATGGACGGATCACCCAGAGCTCCAGCGTCGCCGGGGAAACGGGACAGAATCGTGCACTTGGACATGGTTCAGGGAACTCTCCCCAGTCCACTGTGCAGCTGAGGGTTCAGAACACAGGACAGCACTACAGCAGTGGACAGCAGGGGCTGGGGCGCCCCCTGCTGCTGGGTTTAGTCTGTGTTTTTTATATTTTTACACGGCTACAACAGTGTGGTGAAAGACGGCTGCTTTTGAAGTCTTTTTTTATATACATGGATCAGGCTGAGTGTTCAGAGCCTGAGCTTCTGTTGCTCCTGTTTTGTGACATTTCTGTAAATATAACTATTACCAAACAATGTGTGTGATGTTTGTGTATTTTGTACTGGACCATTTTGATAAGACTTGTATACAGCCATAGGAAAAAACAAACTCTTTCTAATCAACTGTGTGACGACTCTTTTCACCCAAACATTCAGTCACATGTTTAACACACAAACCCTACAGACTTCTCTCCAACAGAAAACACCACCTTATGATCTGTGGCAATAGAGGGAGTGTTCCACTGTGTTTTTAAATGCCATATACCTTCACTAGAATCATTTAGCAATTCCAGGGCCGAAGGAACTAAAGGTAAAAGGAGAATGACATCACAAGACAGACTAATAATAAAGGGTTCCTCAAACGTGTGAATGAAGCAAAACACAACTCCAGTTATATTTTTGAGGAGATGACTGCGTTATAACAGTTTAAAGCTCACGACAGTCAGTTTTGTGGAATAAAAGATCCTTCAGATTTAACAAAATGTGTGTATGTATATGTTCCTCACCTCTCGGTGCATTCTCACCCTCACTGTATCTTTGCGATGGTTTTCCTGGATCTACTACTACCTGTATTTTTGTACTTTTCTTAACTTTTTCCACAAACTTAATTGAGGTAAAACTATGATAAATATTTACCACAGGTACTGTCCACCAAACCAGGTCAGAATTGGAAAAATCCATTTTATTTCTATAGCACTATTAGAAAAACACACGTGTAATAAAGAAAAACGGAGGAGTCCAAGTATCTCGGGGTCTTGTTCTCAGTGAGGGGGGGATGGAGCGTGAGGTTGACCGGTGGATCGGTGCAGCGTCGGCAGTGATGCGGTCGCTGTATCGGACCGTTGTGGTGAAGAGGAGCTGAGCCGAAAGGCAAACAAATGTTCCACAGTCTGACATTAAACAGCTCGACATTACATTTATTCAATTACAGGTTGTTTTGTAACTCTAAAATCCCTAGAAAAACATTCTGACAGTGACCGGCTCCATAGATCTGATCTGTACCTGGTCTCCATGAATGGTGAACGGTCACATTTTTATACAGTGCTTTTCCACCTTTACCATAAGGACCCACTCACCCAACGACAGCATTCACCTGTGATGTTCATGTGGAGAGCGGGATTCAAACCACCAACCCTCAGATCAGTGACAAACACTCGACCGACTCGACCCCATGAAGCTGGAAAGGGTTAATGCCAGACTGCGAAACATTCTTCACCAGAAAAGCTACACAATGCACCTTTAAAGTGCCTATGAAAAGTTTTCATGTTTTTTATTATTATTATTATTATTTCTTCCTTTCGAGGCTCACACCTCTGGCAAATATTCATCAGTTTTACATCAGCTGAGTGTTTGTGGAGAAAAGTGATGAGCTGTAAAATGAAATATCTGCACCTGTCGTCAGTACAGAAGCTGTGGCAGTTCAACAGTTATGGAATTACCCTGATTTATGTTCATTTAAAATATAAATATAATGATGTTAACTCTGTGTGGCCAAACCTGCCATATGCACTTTAAATGAGGATCGAAAATGTCTGAAAGTGTCGATACGTTAAGAAGGACTGAGCCCTTTAATGGGCACATTGAGCCCTTTAATGGGCTCATGACATGAATGCTTTTAGTGACTTCCTGTTTGGTGTGTTTAAGGTCCTGTATTACACAAAATATGAACGTTAAGCCTGTTATTACCTCATCACAAACAGCCCTGCACATAGGTTTTGTTTCCTTCACACATTCGAATAACCCTTTAATGGTCTCTCTCCATCTCCAAAGGTCAAAATGCTCTGTTCTCTGTGAAGTGGCAGGTTTCAAGTTCTGCCTTTCGTCTTTAGTTCAGTAGAAATTGGCAATTAGGGCTGAAATCATCCAAATAACTCTAGTAAAGGTGTGTTCAGTGTAAAAACAGCGGAGAACCTCCTGTATTACCGCATGACATCACGAGGTGGAACAAGTTGTTTTCCGCAGGGTTTGTGTGTTAAACGTGTGTGAGTGAGTAAAGGTTTGTGATGAGGAAACGTCATTAGAACAGATCACGAAATAGCGTTTGGGCTCTTTAAATATAAACCAGAGCTTTACTCCAATCAGGGGGCAGTTTGTGGACAGCAGTGCGGTTGCTAGGTAACAGTTACGGGATGAACTTGTGTCACATCTGTTGCTGCCTGTGTGCAACTACAAGTGAAAATATAGACGTCAATATTGCTGCAAAATGCTGAGTGAACCACTGCTCATGTTTAATGTGATGAGATGATCTGAGGGCTGAGTGTGGACAAGGATCAGATGAAGAATATTATTTATAGTCTAACAAACTAGAAAGTTTTTGAACCACAACTGAAGGCCGTGCAAAGCTTCATCACTGGACATGTGACAACACGAGAATTAACTGGGATCATAACTGTTTAGTGCACAGGTGTCAAACATGCGGCCCGGGGGCCAGATCCGGCCCTCCAAGACCTTTAATCTGGCCCTCGGCTGATTTTCTCTTAAAATATGTCAAATTTTCAGATTTTTCTGGTAATTTTCTACGCCGCTTATAGCAGCATCTCCAGTGCTTCTGTGTGTGGCGACTCCCACCAGAGCAGCACAAATGAAGACTCACCTCTTTCCAAACGCTCTTAAAGGACGATCGTTTTGACTGTGACCATGACGCCCTCATCAGCAAAGTGTCAAAAATAAGAAAAGTGGAGCTGAGTGCAGGATTTTCCAAGAAAAATTTACTAATTCTTCTTTTTCACGGAGGTGAATGGGAAACCTGTGCACTTGGTGTGTTTGCAACAAGTGGCGGTGCTCAAGGAATATAAATATAAAGGAGGAATATAAACGCCACTATGAGACACAACATGGAGAAAAACACAATAACCTGAACAGAGAATGGAGTTTTCTGATCCGGCCCCTTTGGGATCAGAGTAGGTTGTATACGGCCCCCGGACCAAAATGAGTTTGACACCCCTGAATTAGTGCAGGAACCTCGTCAAAAGTCCTATATTCTGCAAAAGGTTAGAAAAAAACATTCCTGGAGTGTTTTGCTTTATTCACTGGTTTGAATAAGTCATCAGTAAATCTCAGAGGTGGAACTGAGGCGTCGTTTGAAAAGCCTCAAGAAAGTCTCAAGTCTTTGACCTCAAGTCCGAGTCGAGTCCCAAGTCTTCAGGGGTGTTCAGCTTTGAGAAGAGCAGAGGTCCAGAACATCATTAAAGATGCAGCGATACAGATTTCTCATGATTCGATACGTATCGTGATACATGGGTCACGATATTGATTCGATTTCAACACATTTTAAAACACACAAAAAAGAAAATCTCATGTCATTTTTTCTGAAGAGTCTAATATAACAGTGCTATGATATTAAAGACATCAGTCTTACTCCTGTACAGCTGCAGTTTATGTGTGAAGTGTTTTGGTTCATCTGGTTCAGTGATTCACAGCTCAGAAAACGCAGTGAAAATAAGACCAGAGCTTTTTCAGCCTATTTTATATTTTAGAATGAAGCCAGTCGACTCTGAATACAGACTGTGGGGGAGCAACACTATCACACTTTTCCTTCTTAGATGATGATTTGATGATTTCTTTTCCTCCTGTGTTCCTGCTCCGCCTCCTCCAGCAGAGACAGTACGTGGCTCCTCCCACACTGCCCCCTACAGTCTGTGCTCTTCCATCCTCTTCCTGGACACTAAAACTATGTTATATTACATAGAAATGTTTCAACAGACCATTTTCTGAATAATATTTAAGAGACAGAGTCAGAAAAATATCCCGTATATCTCGAGCTGTGTGTGCGTATATGAGCACATTTGATTCAAGCCGATGTGAAGCCAAAAGCGATTCTGAAGTGTTTAAAAGTTCATATCTTTGTCATTTCTGGGTCAATGTAAAATAAAAAGTGATTGAAAGATAAAACTCTCCTCTGTTAGAATATTTCAGCTGTAAGTCCCTGTGGAGCTGTTTTCTACTGCATCTGAGGAGGACGTCCAGAGAGCCGTTTCCCTTTGGACCAGAAGAAATGACCCCAGCGTAGAGGGAGGGACACGTGCGTATGGACATGGGTCTGTATGGGACAGCGTCTGGGTCCGGACTCGGACCCCGGTCCACCAGCATTAGCCTATAACAGCGTTACATCCCTGATGCAGCTGTTACAGTTAAACTATTCTGTTTGTTTATCCTCAGATGTTATTTTGCTAAAATGTTCCACAATAGAGTATTAAATGAACGTGTTTTGCTGAAGAGAAGCAGGTGATGTCTGAACACCTGTAGGGCTAAGATAAGGACACATCTCCATGGACACAGTCCCCATTTAAGACTCAGTATGTGGAATGCTGCACATACTGAGGACGTGAGGAGCACAGCGCTAAAAGTAACTAAAAGTAAAATTACACCTCCAGAGTCTTTAGGCTTTTGCTGTTGTTTTTCTGGGGCCCGCACCCGGGGCTGTGACGCTGGTTCCGGCCCTGCCGCTCCGATCACCAGTGAACCCTCTCAACTCAAACCCTGTCTCCTGATTGGTCAGTGGCGGCTCGAGACTCACGCTCGTGCTCTCTTTGTTAAGCACGCAGCCGTTTGAGAAACGTAAGCCTCACCACAGCTCTGCGCTGTACGTGCCCGCGGAGCGCACGAGGCGCGCCACAGCGCCAACTCCGAGTCTCACGGCGCTTAATTGCGAACCACGCAGCGCTTGATTGGTGACGTTGCGCCTGCGCAGTCGAAGCAACTCAGTACGATAAACAGGACAGAGGGCTTACACGGTTACTACTACAAAGACAACAGCATGGCCATTCACCGGCACGTCTCGCGTGGCCTTGAGTTGGATGGTGCGAGCCAAACTGACGGACATCCCATAATAATCCTGTGACACAGAGCACGAGCCCGTGTCCCGTGTGCGTGTTCATCCACACTCAGGTCACTGAATGACCAACACACGTGCACTCCACCACGATCAGGTGGGGAATTCTGGAGCGCGCACGTTCTGGCGTCGTGCGCGTGAGTCGTGCGCGTGAGTCGTGCACGTGGCCCACGCGCACGGGGCTCTGGCTCTGCTCGCCTCGCGCAGTGGGCCATCTGTTCCACACACGATCTTGGGGACCAAGTGGAAAGTTGTTGGCAGTGCGCATGCGCTCCCGGGGATTAATGTCAAGGCACAAAAGTGGCGCTACACCGTTTGGTCTCCTCCGGTAAGCGAATTTTACAGATGTTTGCTCCCCACACCCAAGCTCCTCACGCCGACAACTTAGAGAAGTTAGAAGCGCGGCAGTGCAGGGTCCCGGGACGCCCCCGTGAGTCCCACACGGAAATGAGGCGAATATGAGGGCAATAAGCTGTTAAATTGGGCAGATTTGCTCTGCTCTGGAGTATTGTTCGGTTAATGGCGGACGGTAGGCAGCGCTGTCCTCCACACCGGGTACAGAGGCTGATCCCGGGCGCACAGAGGAGCACGGCAGCCCACGGCGCTTCTTTGGGCGCATAGAGCTTCCCAAACTCAGCACTTGTTTTCAGGCCGTTGTTTACGGCCGCATGACTCCAATGAGCCTGTGCCATCTCCGAAGGGCGCTCCTGGTGGCGAGTGCGGTGAGTGGCGCTGATTGAGGCGCTGTGTGCGGACAGCAACTTTCCAATTAAAGGCCATTGCTCCCCGGGAGACTTTAGCCCAGTGCTCCGGAAAGGAGCTGTGCGGTGAGGGCGCGCTAAGCACGGACTCGGTGCTTGTACCGTCACAGGGATGTCTGTGGCTCCGTAAGTTGCGCATATTTAGGCCTGGTTGGGTAGCCTAAGTTGCGGTCGTTTTGACAATGGCGCAGTGTGTGTGAGCGCTCTCCTCCCCTCGATCTGCCGCCACAAGCTGCGGGAAAGAGGCTGAATGAAGCCCGTCTCCAGCCTGGCCGCAAAGGAGCGATTCCTGGAACATGTGCACATTCTGTGTGCGGCTTTTCTCTGTAACATGCGCAGATCTGTATGCGGCTGCGTTTGCTCTGAGCTCACGGTCAGGCGCTCTCCCAGAGCACTCTTTTCCCACTGCCCTTTATTAGTCCAACCATCGAAAAGCCGAATATGAAAGTAACTTTTTAATTTCCTGCTTTGATAAATAAAACCAGAAAAGCAGTTTGAGCTGAAGCTTTGGAAAAGAACAGCCTCCAGATCTACCGTAAATCTGTCCCACTGCTCTCCTCCTCCTCTCCTCCTCCTCCTCCACTCCTCTCCTCCTCCACTCCTCTCCTCCTCCTCTCCTCCTCCACTCCTCCTCCACTCCTCTCCTCCTCCACTCCTCTCCTCCTCCTCTCCTTCTGCACTCCCCTCCTCCTCCCCTCCTTCTCTCCTCCTCCTCTCCTCTCCTCCTCCTCTCCTCCTCCTCTCCTCCTCCACTCCTCTCCTCCACCACTCCTCACCTCCTCCTCCTCTCCTCCTCCTCCACTCTCCTCCTCCTCCTCCACTCCTCTCCTCCTCCACTCCTCTCCTCCTCCTCTCCTCCTCCACTCCTCCTCCACTCCTCTCCTCCTCCACTCCTCTCCTCCTCCACTCCTCACCTCCTCCTCACCTCCTGCACTCCTCTCCTCCTCCACTCCTCTCCTCCTCCACTCCTCTCCTCCTCCTCTCCTCCTGCACTCCTCACCTCCTCTCCCCTCCTCCTCTCCTCCTCCCCCTCTCTCCTGGTACTGTCAGCAGCGTTACTGTAGCTCCAGCTGCCTTGGGGCAGACTGTTGGACACAAGGTGAAATGTGCCTCACCCCAGTCCCTCACTGACTTCCAGGCTACAGTCACACACAGGCTAAATGGTTGAAGTGTGTTGCCCAAGGACACCACAACAGTGCATGTGCTCATTCTTTCTTTACCTACAATGTTCCTCTGTATCTTACCCTCGAACAAGGAGGAGTTCACAAGCTAAGTTACAGATCAGATCTGTGGAGTGCTGCTTAGAGTAGCAGAGAGCAGGACAGAGGAGGAGAGAGGAGGAGGACAGAGGGAGCAGAGAGGAGGAGGACAGAGGGAGCAGAGAGGAGGAGGACAGAGGGAGCAGAGAGGAGGAGGTCATAGGGAGCAGAGAGGAGGAGGACAGAGGGAGCAGAGAGGAGGAGGTCATAGGGAGCAGAGAGGAGGAGGACAGAGGGAGCAGAGAGGAGGAGGTCATAGGGAGCAGAGAGGAGGAGGTCATAGTAGGGCTGGGCGATATGGACCAAAAAATATATCTCGATATATTTTGCTATATCTCGATATACGATATATATCTCGATATCTTTACAGGAAAAATAACCCCCTCCCCCCAAACTACTGCAAAAACAACAGACACATTTTATCTGATTAATATTCATTTAGTTCTGCACTTAAACACTCTGTGGCCCTTTTTGGACCCTCACCCACAGCTTAAAAACCTCTTCTTTAAGAGAACTTCCACTGGGATTTTAAAGAAAACTGCTTCAAAGTGTAAAAAGTGTGTAGGATTTTTAAACCTGTATTTTGACATTCCAAACTGGAGTTACATTCTCTTGTTTTAAAGTGATGTTTAGTCTCTGCACATTTACCAAACCAAACGCACATTGTGACAAATATGACCACACTCAGTATTCAGACCTTGAGTCCGTGACAAGACCGAGTCCAAATGCGCTTGAGTCCGAGACAAGACCAAGACAAAGCTCTGGCTTTAGAGAAGGAAGTCCAGGCATGGGGCTGTCTAATGAGTGGGACAGGTGTGGGTCCTGCTGCAGGGCGCTCCTCGTTTAAGGTGGGTGTGGGTGTGTTTTGAAGTGGAGTTTGTTCGTATCAGTGATATCGGCCACATGTGGAGCTCGTATGCTGGGGTCGTGCGCAGTCGGAGGTGTCATGTGGTTGCGCTCGCACTGGGCAGGTGCATTTAGAAAGTTTAACTCGTCACGTTACGTCTGTGCAGCTCCTTATTGTGCTGCAGAAGCATCGCACAGAGGCGCCTGTTTTGATTTCCACGTTCACACAATGAAATATTTACTTGCAAATGCGAGTGAAATGGGCCACTGCAGAGCCCTGGTCCTAGTCTTAGTTTAGTCCGCGGCCGAGCCCCGGGCTCTGCGGCCGCATTTAGTCCTGGTTTAGTCCTGGTTTAGTCCTAGTCCTGGTTTAGTCCGCGGCCGAGCTCCGGGATCCGGGGATGAGCACAGGGGACAAAAGCAGGAGGCGGAGGCGAGTGCGGCACAGAGAAGGAAAAACAAGCGAAGCGGCGAAACCAGAAGTAAACGTAAGCATTATAGCGATATATCGATATGTCAGAATTCATATCGAGTTTCAAAAATATCTCGATATATTTTAAATATCAAGATATCGCCCACCCCTAGGTCATAGGGAGCAGAAAGGAGGAGGACAGAGGGAGCGGAGAGGAGGAGGTCATAGGGAGCGGAGAGGAGGAGGTCATAGGGAGCAGAGAGGAGGAGGTCATAGGGAGCGGAGAGGAGGAGGTCATAGGGAGCGGAGAGGAGGAGGTCATAGGGAGCGGAGAGGAGGAGGACAGAGGGAGCGGAGAGGAGGAGGTCATAGGGAGCGGAGAGGAGGAGGACAGAGGGAGTAGAGAGGAGGAGGACAGAGGGAGTAGAGAGGAGGAGGACAGAGGGAGCGGAGAGGAGGAGGAGGACAGAGGGAGCGGAGAGGAGGAGGTCATAGGGAACGGAGAGGAGGAGGAGGTCATAGGGAGCGGAGAGGAGGAGGACAGAGGGAGCGGAGAGGAGGAGGACAGAGGGAGCGGAGAGGAGGAGGTCATAGGGAGCAGAGAGGAGGAGGACAGAGGGAGCAGAGAGGAGGAGGTCATAGGGAGCAGAGAGGAGGAGGACAGAGGGAGCGGAGAGGAGGAGGACAGAGGGAGCAGAGAGGAGGAGGACAGAGGGAGCAGAGAGGAGGAGGACAGAGGGAGCGGAGAGGAGGAGGACAGAGGGAGCGGAGAGGAGGAGGACAGAGGGAGCAGAGAGGAGGAGGACAGAGGGAGCGGAGAGGAGGAGGACAGAGGGAGCGGAGAGGAGGAGGACAGAGGGAGCAGAGAGGAGGAGGACAGAGGGCCTGTTTATTTAAGGGTCATTCCACAAGTTTTCAAATTGGAAAATAAAGTTTTTGGCATTAGTTTGTTGTTTGCATATTAGAGTAAACTCAGGTTAAATGACCCAAAGGCCTGTGGTGCTTGTGTCTGCTGTAGTTTAATGGACGACACCTGTGGATCAGAATAATGTTCTACCCGAGTTCTGTTTTGTTTCATTCGTTTGTTAGCCTGGTGCATTAGTCTGTCTGCATCTCCAAAGCTCAAAATACTCTCCTCCACCTTGTGATGTCATGAAGGAGTACTTCCTTTAGCTTTAGTTCAGTGGAGACGGGCAATTTCAGGACTGGAAATATCAAAATGATTCTAGTGTTGGTGTATAGAGTTTGAAAACACAGTGGAGCACTTCCTGTATTACCACATGACATCACAAGGTGTTTTCTGTTTGAGAGAAGAACCCAGTCTGATTATACAGATGTGTGAAACATGTGAATAAAGCAGAACATAAGAGCAGGTTTGCCTGTGATGAAACCATATAAACATAAGTCAGAAAGGAAGTAATAGAAGCCCTTTAATAAAAGAGCCGAGGTGTTGGTCTGTAACGATACCGGATTTTGGTGGATTTTGAGATCATTTTTGGCTAATATAACGACAATGGAATAAAAATGCAAATTGAGCCTTTCAAAAATGAATAAACTTTACTTTCTAAAGAACATTTAACACAGGAAGTGCAAGACAACCAGAAATAAACAGCCTAAATAAATTAGACAATAGATTTAATAAATAAAATAAAATTAAAGCTGCAAGCGGCATCGAACGGCCACGGGCCGCTCTTCGCACTCGGCTGCCCCGGCGCTCCCCCGGGTGCCGCTGACGCTCCCCCGGGTGCCGCTGATGAGCCTCTTGTCTCTGTCTGTTTGTGGCTTTGGGCTGAACGTGTCACTAAACACAAAGTCCACACACACTGGAGATGTTGATGTGTTAACATTGACAAACATGGGCATTGTGGGACATCGCCATGGAAACACCATCTCAGACTTTCTTGTTCGGGCTGACCTGAAGAATCACTGTGCCAAATTTCATGTTCTTCAATTAAACTATTAAGCCGTTATATCACTTTGAAATGTAAGAAATTGTTGACATTTTCCCATTAGGATAACATTGGAGATTTTGTGCATCACCACGGAAATCCAGTTAAAAATACCATATGGTTTACATTGGCTTTTTTGATAGAGATGACCTAAAGTAATTTTGGGCCAAATTTGGTACATTTTAGAAAAACTAAAATTTGGCCCTCCATGCAAAATTTTGTTGTGTTCTGTAGGGGGCGCTATCACACCATTGTTATACGCCCGTTTCAATACGGGACGTATTATGGTATGGCGCTGTCCGTCCGTCCGTCCGTCCGCCTGTCCGTCCGTCCGTCCGTCTGTGGACACTTCAAAGCTTTGAAGTCCTTGAAGCTTTGTCTTCATGAAGAGGCAAAATATCAATGTGCTTTTCTGTTGTTTATAGGATTATTGTTTCCCTCTTGCCGTAGATCTGAACTCTCTTCTCAAATGTTCTGCTGCTGAAAGCGAGAACAACCCACATTCTCTGCTTCTTTGAGCTTTGACACATTAAAGCTTTGTAGTGTCTTTAAGTTCTTTTGCTGCGATCTGATTGGTGGAATTCGATTCTAGAATGTGATGATGTCATACTCATACTCCTACTGCAAGAGCCAGATTTCCCTATTGATTATTACGGGCGTATTTTTGCCCGCTGGCGGAGCTCTTGTTGCTTGTGTCACAATCAGTAGGCTTTGGCACGAAAGTTTTACAATTGATTCAAATTTGAGGACAATCGGACTTTGTATGCCCGAACGGGAGGAAATTATGACATTGGAAAATTGCAAAAAATCTGAACAAATTTTGCGGCTTTGCCGCACGTAAACTGTGACAGTTATCAAAAAAATTCAGCAAATCATTTGATGCCCGACACCCCTGGGGACGAAACACCTTCAGAGGAGTTCGTTCAAATGCGACGTGAGTGAAAATGCTGACTTACGCGCTCGTCAGTCACCATCTCGTCGGGGTCGGCCATTGACTCCCATTGATTTCCATTCATTTTAGCAGCTGTAAATATGGCCCCTGCCTTCGGCCTGGGGCTTGGGTACAGCTTCATGTCAGGATTGTGTTTGGGGGACGAGCGCTTCACGCTACTTTTGTCGGCTTCGCCCATTCACTCAATGCTGACTAATGTAGTCTGGCTTACAGCAAGGGACTTATCAACCAAAATGCACTTGAATAAACCACTTATGAACCAAACACAACCAAAACAATAAATCAAATGGATTATTAAGTCTGTGTAACAAAACTGCCTTAAAATTATTTTAGTTATTGACTTACATTGGAATATTGTGGCCCCTCTCTGTGACTGCTGCTGTGGCCTCAGCATTTTTGTGTTCGTATTAACCCGCTCTGCGTGATCCTATTTCGCTATTTTGTCCATCAAAAATCCTGTGCATAACATAGAGCCTGGCTCCTGGCCTACTCCACTTTTTTATACAGGGATTGTCATTATGTGCTCTGCTGCACATGTCTCCTGTGGAGGGATCCACTGTCCTGTCTGGTATCATGTCTCCTGTAGAAAGAGCCGCTGTCCTGTCTGGTATCATGTCTCCTGTGGAGGGAGCCGCTGTCCTGTCTGGTATCATGTCTCCTGTGGAGGGAGCCGCTGTCCTGTCTGGTATCATGTGTCCTGTAGAAAGAGCCGCTGTCCTGTCTGGTATCATGTGTCCTGTAGAAAGAGCCGCTGTCCTGTCTGGTATCATGTGTCCTGTAGAAAGAGCCGCTGTCCTGTCTGGTATCATGTCTCCTGTGGAGGGAGCCGCTGTCCTGTCTGGTGTGGTGTTGGGGTCTTGTGGGATTTCAGTGGATTTGGGGCTTTCCGGAGGTGGGGGTAGTGGTGTGGATCAAGTGTGGGTGTGTGTCGGCTGCTGGGTTTGGGCATAGACCCATTTCTTTTTGTTACTTGTGCGCTCGTCTGAATTTGGCACGTGGGCCGTGGAGACGTATCCCACTCACTAGTATTGATTTGGTGTTGATTTGGCAAAGGGACTTGTTTTGTCACACGGTGATGAACTGTTCTGGTGCTCTGAAGTTGCAGCTTCATGTTAACCGCACAGACAGCGGCGCTTTCTGCACTCGAGCTGTGCGCACATCCGCTGTGCTGATGAACAGATAATCTGCCTATACCAGCGGCGGCAATGGTGTTAATGATTAAATAGTGTTATAGTGGTTATAGTGTTATAGTGTTAATATAGTGTTATAGTTAAATAGTGTTAATAGGTAAATAGTGTTAATAGGGCTGGGCGATATGGACCAAAAAATATATCTCGATATATTTTGCTATATCTCGATATACGATATATATCTCGATATCTTTACAGGATAAACTACTGCAAAAACAAATTTTATCTGATTAATATTCATTTAGTACTGCACTTAAACACTCTGCAATGAGAACTTGCAGTGGCACTTTACAGAAAACTGCTTCAAAGTGAAAGAAGGATTTTTAAACCTGTATTTTCAAATTCCAAACTGGAGTTACATTTTTTTGTTTTAAAGTGGTATTTAGTCTCTGCACATTTACCAAACCAAACGCACTTTGTGACAAACAGGTTTATTTGGCATTTTATTAGGCAAAGAAGCCAGAGAAGGCGACACCCGAGTCCATGACAAGACTGAATCCAAATGCGCTTGAGTCCGAGACAAGACCAAGACAAAACTCTGGCTTTAGCGGAGAAGGAAGTCCAGGTGTGGGAGTGTCTAATGAGTGGGACAGGTGTGGGTCCTGCTGCGGTGGGACAGGTGTGGGTCCTGCTGTGGTGGGACAGGTGTGGGTCCTGCTGCGGTGGGACAGGTGTGGGTCCTGTGGTGGGACAGGTGTGGGTCCTGCTGCGGTGGGACAGGTGTGGGTCCTGCTGCGGTGGGACAGGTGTGGGTCCTGCTGCGGTGGGACAGGTGTGGGTCCTGCTGCGGTGGGACAGGTGTGGGTCCTGCTGCGGTGGGACAGGTGTGGGTCCTGTGGTGGGACAGGTGTGGGTCCTGCTGCGGTGGGACAGGTGTGGGTCCTGCTGCGGTGGGACAGGTGTGGTTCCTGCTGCGGTGGGACAGGTGTGGGTCCTGTGGTGGGACAGGTGTGGGTCCTGCTGCGGTAGGGCAGGTGTGGGTCCTGCTGCGGTAGGGCAGGTGTGGGTCCTGCTGCGGTAGGGCAGGTGTGGGTCCTGCTGCGGTAGGGCAGGTGTGGGTCCTGCTGTGAGGCGCTCCTCGTTTAAGGGGGCGTGGGTGTGTTTTGAAGTAGAGTTTGTTCGTATGAGTGATATCGGCCACACGTGGAGCTCGTATGCTGGAGTCGTGCGCAGTCAGAGGTGTCATGTGGTTGTATCGAGTTTCAAAAATATCCCAATATATTTTAAATATCGAGATATTGCCCAACCCTAAATGTTAATATAGTGTTATAGTGGTAATAGTTCAATAGTGTTATAGTATTAATAGATATAGTGTTAATAAATATAGTGTTATACTTTTAATAGTTAAATAGTGTTAATAGATATAGTGTTATACTTTTAATAGTTAAATAGTGTTAATAGTTAAATGAGGTTGTGGGTCTGATGGAGCTGGTGTTCTGCCATGTGTTGTAGGAGCTGCGCTGATGCTGGATGTTTGTGTTGTGACCGTAGCCCCTTACTGAGTGTGAGCGGTGTGAGGTTGTGTTGCTGGTTGCTGGTGTGTTAGGTTGTGTTGCTGGTGTGTTAGGTTGTGTTGCTGGGTGTGAGCGGTGTGTTAGGTTGTGTTGCTGGGTGTGAGCGGTGTGTTAGGTTGTGTTGCTTGTTGCTGGTGTGTTAGGTTGTGTTGCTGGGTGTGAGCGGTGTGTTAGGTTGTGTTGCTTGTTGCTGGTGTGTTAGGTTGTGTTGCTGGGTGTGAGCGGTGTGTTAGGTTGTGTTGCTGGTTGTGAGCGGTGTGTTAGTTTGTGTTGCTGGTTGTGAGTGGTGTGTTAGGTTGTGTTGCTGGTTGCTGGTGTGTTAGGTTGTGTTGCTGGGTGTGAGCGGTGTGTTAGGTTGTGTTGCTGGGTGTGAGCGGTGTGTTAGGTTGTGTTGCTGGGTGTGAGCGGTGTGTTAGGTTGTGTTGCTGGGTGTGAGCGGTGTGTTAGGTTGTGTTGCTGGGTGTGAGCGGTGTGTTAGGTTGTGTTGCTGGGTGTGTTAGGTTGTGTTGCTGGTGTGTTAGGTTGTGTTGCTGGGTGTGAGCGGTGTGTTAGGTTGTGTTGCTGGTTGTGAGCGGTGTGTTAGGTTGTGTTGCTGGTTGCTGGTGTGTTAGGTTGTGTTGCTGGTTGTGAGCGGTGTGTTAGGTTGTGTTGCTGGGTGTGAGCGGTGTGTTAGGTTGTGTTGCTGGTTGCTGGTGTGTTAGGTTGTGTTGCTGGTTGTGAGCGGTGTGTTAGGTTGTGTTGCTGGTTGCTGGTGTGTTAGGTTGTGTTGCTGGTTGTGAGCGGTGTGTTAGGTTGTGTTGCTTGTTGCTGGTGTGTTAGGTTGTGTTGCTGGTGTGTTAGGTTGTGTTGCTGGTGTGTTAGGTTGTGTTGCTGGTTGCTGGTGTGTTAGGTTGTGTTGCTGGTGTGTTAGGTTGTGTTGCTGGTGTGTTAGGTTGTGTTGCTGGTTGTAAGCGGTGTGTTAGGTTGTGTTGCTGGGTGTGAGCGGTGTGTTAGGTTGTGTTGCTGGGTGTGAGCGGTGTGTTAAGTTGTGTTGCTGGGTGTGAGCGGTGTGTTAGGTTGTGTTGCTGGGTGTGAGCGGTGTGTTAGGTTGTGTTGCTGGGTGTGAGCGGTGTGTTAGGTTGTGTTGCTGGGTGTGAGCGGTGTGTTAGGTTGTGTTGCTGGGTGTGAGCGGTGTGTTAGGTTGTGTTGCTGGGTGTGAGCGGTGTGTTAGGTTGTGTTGCTGGTTGTGAGTGGTGTGTTAGGTTGTGTTGCTGGTTGCTGGTGTTTTAGGTTGTGTTGCTGGTTGCTGGTGTGTTAGGTTGTGTTGCTGGTTGCTGGTGTGTTAGGTTGTGTTGCTGGTTGCTGGTGTGTTAGGTTGTGTTGCTGGTTGTGAGCGGTGTGTTAGGTTGTGTTGCTGGGTGTGAGCGGTGTGTTAGGTTGTGTTGCTGGGTGTGAGCGGTGTGTTAGGTTGTGTTGCTGGGTGTGAGCGGTGTGTTAGGTTGTGTTGCTGGGTGTGAGCGGTGTGTTAGGTTGTGTTGCTGGTTGCTGGTGTGTTAGGTTGTGTTGCTGGTTGTGAGCGGTGTGTTAGGTTGTGTTGCTGGTTGCTGGTGTGTTAGGTTGTGTTGCTGGTGTGTTAGGTTGTGTTGCTGGGTGTGAGCGGTGTGTTAGGTTGTGTTGCTGGTTGCTGGTGTGTTAGGTTGTGTTGCTGGGTGTGAGCGGTGTGTTAGGTTGTGTTGCTGGGTGTGAGCGGTGTGTTAGGTTGTGTTGCTGGGTGTGAGCGGTGTGTTAGGTTGTGTTGCTGGGTGTGAGCGGTGTGTTAGGTTGTGTTGCTGGGTGTGAGCGGTGTGTTAGGTTGTGTTGCTGGGTGTGAGCGGTGTGTTAGGTTGTGTTGCTGGTTGCTGGTGTGTTAGGTTGTGTTGCTGGTGTGTTAGGTTGTGTTGCTGGGTGTGAGCGGTGTGTTAGGTTGTGTTGCTGGGTGTGAGCGGTGTGTTAGGTTGTGTTGCTGGTTGCTGGTGTGTTAGGTTGTGTTGCTGGGTGTGAGCGGTGTGTTAGGTTGTGTTGCTGGGTGTGAGCGGTGTGTTAGGTTGTGTTGCTGGTTGCTGGTGTGTTAGGTTGTGTTGCTGGTGTGTTAGGTTGTGTTGCTGGTTGTAAGTAGTGTGTTAGGTTGTGTTGCTGGGTGTGAGCGGTGTGTTAGGTTGTGTTGCTGGGTGTGAGCGGTGTGTTAAGTTGTGTTGCTGGGTGTGAGCGGTGTGTTAGGTTGTGTTGCTGGTTGCTGGTGTGTTAGGTTGTGTTGCTGGTGTGTTAGGTTGTGTTGCTGGGTGTGAGCGGTGTGTTAGGTTGTGTTGCTGGGTGTGAGCGGTGTGTTAGGTTGTGTTGCTTGTTGCTGGTGTGTTAGGTTGTGTTGCTGGGTGTGAGCGGTGTGTTAGGTTGTGTTGCTGGGTGTGAGCGGTGTGTTAGGTTGTGTTGCTGGGTGTGAGCGGTGTGTTAGGTTGTGTTGCTGGTGTGAGCGGTGTGTTAGGTTGTGTTGCTTGTTGCTGGTGTGTTAGGTTGTGTTGCTGGTTGCTGGTGTGTTAGGTTGTGTTGCTGGTTGTGAGCGGTGTGTTAGTTTGTGTTGCTGGGTGTGAGCGGTGTGTTAGGTTGTGTTGCTGGGTGTGAGCGGTGTGTTAGGTTGTGTTGCTGGGTGTGAGCGGTGTGTTAGGTTGTGTTGCTGGGTGTGAGCGGTGTGTTAGGTTGTGTTGCTGGGTGTGAGCGGTGTGTTAGGTTGTGTTGCTGGGTGTGAGCGGTGTGTTAGTTTGTGTTGCTGGGTGTGAGCGGTGTGTTAGGTTGTGTTGCTGGGTGTGAGCGGTGTGTTAGTTTGTGTTGCTGGGTGTGAGCGGTGTGTTAGGTTGTGTTGCTGGTGTGTTAGGTTGTGTTGCTGGTTGCTGGTGTGTTAGGTTGTGTTGCTGGTGTGTTAGGTTGTGTTGCTGGGTGTGAGCGGTGTGTTAGTTTGTGTTGTTGGGTGTGAGCGGTGTGTTAGTTTGTGTTGCTGGGTGTGAGCGGTGTGTTAGTTTGTGTTGCTGGGTGTGAGCGGTGTGTTAGTTTGTGTTGCTGGGTGTGAGCGGTGTGTTAGTTTGTGTTGCTGGGTGTGAGCGGTGTGTTAGGTTGTGTTGCTGGGTGTGAGCGATGTGTTAGGTTGTGTTGCTGGGTGTGAGCGGTGTGTTAGGTTGTGTTGCTGGGTGTGTTAGGTTGTGTTGCTGGTTGCTGGTGTGTTAGGTTGTGTTGCTGGTTGTGAGCGGTGTGTTAGTTTGTGTTGCTGGGTGTGAGCGGTGTGTTAGGTTGTGTTGCTGGTGTGTTAGGTTGTGTTGCTGGTTGCTGGTGTGTTAGGTTGTGTTGCTGGTGTGTTAGGTTGTGTTGCTGGTGTGTTAGGTTGTGTTGCTGGTGTGTTAGGTTGTGTTGCTGGTGTGTTAGGTTGTGTTGCTGGTTGTGAGCGGTGTGTTAGGTTGTGTTGCTGGGTGTGAGCGGTGTGTTAGGTTGTGTTGCTGGGTGTGAGCGGTGTGTTAGGTTGTGTTGCTGGGTGTGAGCGGTGTGTTAAGTTGTGTTGCTGGTGTGTTAGGTTGTGTTGCTGGGTGTGAGCGGTGTGTTAGGTTGTGTTGCTGGGTGTGAGCGGTGTGTTAGGTTGTGTTGCTGGGTGTGAGCGGTGTGTTAAGTTGTGTTGCTGGTGTGTTAGGTTGTGTTGCTGGGTGTGAGCGGTGTGTTAGTTTGTGTTGCTGGGTGTGAGCGGTGTTAGGTTGTGTTGCTGGGTGTGAGCGGTGTGTTAGTTTGTGTTGCTGGGTGTGAGCGGTGTGTTAGTTTGTGTTGCTGGGTGTGAGCGGTGTGTTAGTTTGTGTTGCTGGGTGTGAGCGGTGTGTTAGTTTGTGTTGCTGGGTGTGAGCGGTGTGTTCAAGCATCACTTTGCCAAGGAAACGAGGGGAGTCCGTAGAGAGCGATAGAAGCCTTTGACATTCAGTCTCTTTGGTAGAGCGAGCGAGAGAGACAAGGAAAAGTTATCGAGCTTGTTAAAAGTTACCGTATGATTAACAGATTTATTGACCATTGTTACAGGCCTTGAAACAAGTCCACTGACTTCCATGTTAGAAAACAGCAGTGCCCAATGGGAGCTGACGGCACCATAAACATCATCACAACAAAGTAGAGCTGGGCGAACCCCCCCAAAAAAAAAAAAAAAATGTCTTTGATTTTTTTATGAAAACCTCAATTCACGATTCGATTCGACTGTATAGCAGCGTCCAAAACTTTCACCATGTTTTGAAAACTTCTCTTCTCTTGGAAGAATTTCATGGTCCACAGTTGAGATGGGCATTTGATTACATTTTCTATATCCATTGCCAGGAGAATAAACAATCGATTATCGATTAATCATTAACGTTTTTATATTAAAATGATCATCATTATTATTACGATTATTAAACTGTGTAAATAAACTCAACTAGGGCTGAAACGATTCATCGAGTAAATTGATTAAATTGATTTTAAAAAATGCATTGATTTTTTTGCCTCGATGCTTCGTTTTATTTTCATACGCTTGATGATGATCCTGTACGCCGCGCACACCTCACCTCCTCCCGTACGCCGCGCACACCTCACCTCCTCCCGTACGCCGCGCACACCTCACCACCTCCCGTACGCCGCGCACACCTCACCTCCTCCCGTACGCCGCGCACACCTCACCTCCTCCCGTACGCCGCGCACACCTCACCTCCTCCCGTACGCCGCGCACACCGCACCTCCTCCCGTACGCCGCGGCCGCGCCGCGGATGTGGTCTAATCTCTTGCACATTTTAGACCAGGGGTCGGCAACCTTAAACACTCAAAGAGCCGTTTGGAGCGTCTCCACAGAAAAGACACCCGCCGAGCCACAAAACCCTAAAATGAGGATAACCCTGCATATGATTTTTTTTTACCTGTCGCTCTGTATAAAAGACTATAGTGTGTTGCATTTATGAAATAAATGAAAATACAACACAAATCGAGTTGTGTCCTTTAGTGTGACAGAAGCGGAACATCAGCACTGAGCTGTTTTCAGCACAGTTTATGCAAATTAGTCATGCAGTTTAAGTTTTGTTTCTCTAAAACGGAAACAAATGTGCGCAAAGCTGCATTAAACACATTATTCATAAATGTCTATTTGAGTCCTGCTTGTAGGAAATAAAAATCCAAGATTAAATTATCCACCTGCAGCGATCCAAAAATGCGTCTGCTTCATCATTTTATCGCCTGCACTGGAGCATGAATGAATCTGCCCATGTAGCATTAAACTTTTTTTTTTTTTGATTTGTCCATCATTTGAGATGCGGTGTATGAGGTGTGCGCGGCGTACGGGAGGAGATGAGGTGTGCGCGGCGTAGGGAGGAGATGAGGTGTGCGCGGCGTACGGGAGGAGGTGAGGTGTGCGCGGCGTACGGGAGGAGGTGAGGTGTGCGCGGCGTACGGGAGGAGATGAGGTGTGCGCGGCGTACGGGAGGAGATGAGGTGTGCGCGGCGTACGGGAGGAGGTGAGGTGTGCGCGGCGTACGGGAGGAGGTGAGGTGTGCACCCATACGTAGGCCTATAGCCTGCCAAAACCAGAAAAAGACACCTGCTACACATAAATTATCAGTTTTAAGTGGCAATTTTCAAATATTTTAAAGAATTCAGGTCGATTTTTGTGCAAAATTAAATAAATTTATAAATTCTGCTTCACGCTTACGATTCCGCCCGTTTTATTTGAATGGAACAAGATGACCATTATCTACAAATTTAGAATTACATTTAAAAACGAACTAACTAAAATAAAAATACAAAGTAATTAAATACTCATTGTTTATTTTCCAAAGTCACAGGAGCCACAACAGAAGCATGAAAGAGGGCTGCCGACCCCTGTTTTAGACAGTTCCTTTGCACTTCTCTGTGCTTGATGGAGCTTTGAAGACACGGCAGAACAGAGCACCTCTAGTGAATCTCAGAGTTTCAGAAATAAATTTAAATTAAAGCCGCTCGCGGCGATGATGGCCCTCGCCCCGGTGCACACGCCCATGCCAGGCAACCGCCGAGGACTCGTGACCGTCCTGACACGACACTCTCTTCTCCCGACAGCTCGTCCACCAGAAAAATTACATAGGGCACCTTTAATATTTGAAAATGGGAACGATCTAGAGCCAAATTACAGAAACTAGGCCACAGGTCACATGACTTTTATAATCAAGAGCACTGTCAGACTAAGACTGTGCATAAAAACAGACCCTCCACCAGAAAAGTTACATAGTGCACCTTTAAACATATTTTGGGGGGGAGTATTTGCGCCCTTTGTGGCCAACCATGGAAAATACCCCATATCCATAATGTATTTTTTTGGTCGGAGACATGCATAGAATGTATTCCCCAAATCTGGTACAAATCCGATAATGTTGATGTTTCATGTCTGGATAGGGGGCGCTATAGAGTTCACTTTTCATATACTTTATAGTGTATTATATTCAGTCCATGTTCAGGCTTTAGTGATTCAGATTTCAGCACAATCAGACAAAGTCTGTGCGTGTAGTAATTTTTGAACTATTTATTGGGGGAGTCTTTGAGCCCCTCCTGGCCAACCGTGGGAAACACCCCATATCCATAATATATTTATTTGCTTGCTTTGATACAGAGAATTGAATACCCAAATTTGGTACAAATCCGATAATGTTGACGTTTCTTGTATAGGCTAGGTGGCGCTATAGAGTAACTTTTCATATGCTTTATAGTTTATTATAATCAAGCCCTAATCAGGCATTAGTGATTCAAATTTCAGCACGATCAGACAAAGCCTGTGTGTGTAGGCATTTTTAAACTATTTTTTTATTGAGTCTTTGCGCCCCTGGTGGCGAACAATGAAAATTGCACCATGTCCGTAATATAAGATTTTGCTTGAAATCATGCATAGAATTTAAGCCCCAAATTTGGTCCAAATCCGATAATGTTGACGTTTCACGTATACACTAGGTGGCGCTACAGAGTTCACTTTTATTATATTTCATATTTCATCACATTCAGGCCGGGATCACACACTAGTGATGTGAGTTTGAGCTCTGTAGGCCAAAGCCTGTGGCCGTGAGAGGGCATCAAAGAAACAGGAAACGAAGGTGTTATTCGCCGGCGTGCTACGGACAAACCGTGAAAAAGTGCGCTGAGAAAAATAAGATTTTTGTGGAGCCACAACTGTAGATGTGACGTGTCAAATCTGAGCTCGTTTGGACCAAAACCAAGACACTTGAAGACTTTGGCGTACACGCAGTCAAAACGGCGGTGAATTTTTCATTCAATATGGCCGACTTCCTGTTGGTCATAGAGATGTGCTCCAATTCATCTTTTGGCTTGTCTCATGGTTCTCTGTCACTGTCCCGAATTTCATTTCCCTGCGACAAACTTTGCTTGTCCCCTCTCCCATAGGGGTCCAATTCTAGGGGGCGCCGTTGAGTGGGGTCACTTTGGTCATTGTTGCGATCTCCGTTTTATCAAATTTTTCGCCGGGCCGGTCGATTCTATACCCCCATGTGAGACTTTTCGTCGACGTTCAGGGGGTCAAAAATGCGATCATTTTGGCGGAAGAGGAATAATAATAATAATAATAAAGAAACCAACGAAGAACAATAGCCCTCGCCACTTCGTTAGGCGAGGGCCAAAAATCTAAAACCTGATGAAGAAATTCAAGACCTTTCGTAAGAAAGCGAACGTTCCCATCTACAGGCAGGAGCGGAAATGAAAATTAGAATTAATTGAAAATTCTGCCCCTGCAGATCTCTAGTTCATATTTACTCGGGGATCATGTCCTGTAGGAGGCGCCACACTGACTGGACTGAGGTGCAGAGACGCTCGCAGTTTTGTTCTTCACTACTTTATAAATACTCAAATGTTCTGTCCATGTGCTTAAGAGGACTTGCTGCACGTAGGAGGATGAAGCTTACACAGACTTGTTTGGGGAAAAACAAACTTGTTTTGTGCTGGATTGGGCAAAGATTGATCGATGGTATTTCTCATTATGATACTTGCATAAAACAGTTTGGACACTAACAACCAGATAAAAAGAGTCCGATACTGTGTGGAGAGATGGGCTCAGTGCATTGTCCCCGTTAGGGATGGGCATGATTAGTCGATTAATCGATAATTGATCATTAAGAATTTCATCGATCATCATTTTAATCGACAAACTGAATGCAGGCTGCTGTGTGTAACGTAGCGTCAGGAGTCGAGGCTGCGTCTCAGCACAAACACTGGAGTTGTGGCCCCACAGTCCCACGTCTCGGCTCTGGCTCCTTGGAGATCACTATATCCCTCAGAGTGTGTTTACCTGCACATCCATATCCTGGATCATCATGTTTTTTTTGAGTATCCCAGTTTCACACGTTTACGCAGTATCTCCAACGTGACATACGCACAGAACAGACTCACCAGCCTCATCACATCCTCTGTCACAGAAAGAACACTCATTTTCCAGTCGTCTTCTTTCGTCCAACAGAAGCTGACCACATCAGCGCACAAGGAAAGAGCTGCTTTTTTTTGCTTACACAAATGAGCCATGTGGTTTTAAGTTTTGTTTCTGTAAGACGTAAACAAATGTGCCAAAGCTGCACATTCTGATCTCACACAGGCTGATGTGCTGTATAGTGATTATTGTTTATATGTTGTAAAGTTGAGTTTATTTATGCAGATTAGTAATAATAATGATGATAATTTTAATATAAAATGTTAATTAATCAAAAATCGATTGTTAATATTTCCGACGATCGATTAAGACAGTTTAATCGAATGCCCATCCCTAGTCCCCATAGACTGTTATACAGTAGATGGACATAGCTAACGTGCTAGCCAGCGAGTTCCAAATGGGAAGTTTGCATGCCGGCGCTTCTGGTTCCTTCTGAGTCGGGCTCCCATTGTCTTACATTGTAATATTGTGGCTCCTCTCTCTGTAACTGCTGCAGTGAGCTGGTCTTAAAATGTTCGTATTAACACTCTACATGATCCTAGTGTTTTTTCCTGCTACTTTGTTAAAAAAAAGTCCTTTTCATAATCTAGAGCCAGTCTATGATTATCCTTGTTCTCCCTCAGCTTTTTGTATGATGTAGATGCACATTTAAGTCACCAGGGGAGCCAGTGCCACCCCTGCCTTCCCTTAAAGGGGAACTTCGGCACGTTTGAAGCTAAAGTTCGTTTCTAGAGGAGGTGAATTCTGTCAGAAGCCAAAAAACAGCACAGATCAGTGTTTCCTCGGTGGAGATCTCTCTGTGGCAGTGAGTCTGTCAAGGCAACAAACTAGTGCAGTGATGGGGGCAAGTTCTGAACTAGTGCAGTGATGGGGGCAAGTTCTGAACTAGTGTAGTGATGGGGGCAAGTTCTGAACTAGTGCAGTGATGGGGGCAAGTTCTGAACTAGTGTAGTGATGGGGGCAAGTTCTGAACTTCCACGTAAAACGCCAATTTCCTTCAGACTGAAGAAGCTTAACTCCACTTTAACCCATCTGACAACAGCCACGAGTCTAACAAACCAAACGCTCTGCCTGGTTCACTCATTAGTGTCTGGAAACGTTAGAAAACACCTTTATAAGCACCTCACACTTCCCTCTGCTGATTTCCCACTGCACAAAAGCCCAAAAGACTCGAGTGTCGACTTCAGCAGCGGCGAGAGGCTTGAGCCGCCAGACGCAACAAGTGAGAATCGACTGCTGACTGTGACTAAGAAGAGAAACTGAAAGTTGTTGAAAGAAAATGGTTCGGGAATTATATATTTTTTAGCATTTTCAAGAAATATTCACTCGTTAATAAATTTTTGTTTAAAAACAACATCGGCAATCGAGTCTTTTGGACTTTCACGTGCGCAGTGGGAAATCAGCAGAGGGAAGTGTGAGGTGCTTATAAAGTTGTTTTCTAATGTTTCCAGACACTAATGAGTGAACCAGGCATTTTGTTAGACTCGTGGCTGTTGTCAGATGGGTTAAAGTGGTGTTAAGCTTCTTCAGTGTGAAGCAAATTGGTGTTTTACGTGAAAGTTCAGAACTTGCCCCCATCACTACACTAGTTTGTTGCCCTGACAGACTCACTGCCACAGTGAGATCTCCACCGAGGAAACACTGATCTGTGCCGTTTTTTGGCTTCTGACAGAATTCCACCTCCTCTAGAAACGACTTTAGCTTCAAACGAGCCGGAGTTCAACTTTAATCTCTGCCAATGCCTATGGATAGTTGCACATCATGCTAGTGAGTAGTGTTTTTTTATGTCATTTGTGGCAAAATGACTAGGGCGATGTGATGCTGCTGAATCCTTGACATTTCGCCAATTAAGAAAATACAACTGGCACATACACAAATAAATGCAAGTAAATGGTGAGAAGCAACTATAACATGAATAATGGTCAATTTTGCAGAATAGGTTTGCTTTAAGACCCACCTGAAGCTTCATTCTTTATTTTTGAATGAGATTGTCATATTTTTATCCCATTAAAGAACAAAATAATCAAAATATAAACTGGAGACGCAGAGTTTCTGTTCAGATTCTTTGCTTCTTTAGACTGTAACAGTTTTCTTGTAGATGGTGTTTCTGTAATTTTATGGGGGATTTTGAGTGAGAGCAACAGGAAATGATGAAAAGGCTACAGGGATGGTATTTGAGGCATTTCTTCATGACATCACACAGTGGAACAGAGCATTTGGAGCTTTGGAGATGTATATAGGCTAAAGTGTTACTGAAATGTGTGAATGAAGCAAAACACAGCTCCACAAATGGTTTTAATGTGGTAATAACACTTTAACATGACTCACAAAAGTCAGTTATGTGTAATACAGGACCTTTAACCAAGTGTGAAGTTTCAGAAAAGCAGGTGACTTTATTTCCCTCTTCAAGCCAACCTAAACATACATGTCCTGATAAAATCCAAATTATGATCGAACTCCTAGGAAAGCACCGATACCATTTATTGAAAACCGATACGAGTATGTATAATCATTTCTGTACATGCCGATACCGAGTATCGATGCTTTAAAATGTACAAATGTAGTATCCCGGGACCTCATATCCCTGTGTACAGTGGGTACGGAAAAATACCATATCACAATTTTAAAAAAAATAAAATCACAATCTTAAATCGAAAAAAGAAAAATAGGCAATTTAGGCCAAAAAACCTTTCTGAACCGAGTGTCGGGACGAGCCCTGAGGTTCGCCCACGTAGATGAGCGTCAGCGAATGGTCCGGCAGAGCATTTAAATGTACTATTATATACAGGAACAGTTTTAAAAAATGGTGGCGTATGCAATTTGAAGAGTTGTGATTAATCTTGTAGATGATAAAGATGATTCATAATATTTTTCAGTATTAGTCCAGAGATGGACCAACATCGGTTGGTCGATATTTACACTTTTTGGCGCAGGTGGTCTTCAGTCTCTGAGAGGTGATTACACTGCTCTTTTCCAAACTCAAATTATAGAATTTGGTGACCTACATATTTGTAAAAAAAAAAATATCAGCAGAGCTCATTGGCCATTGGCTGCTCTGGATTCTACAACGGTTGAACCTATACTGGTCAATCTGGAATGACTTCCACTCCTAAAGCCCCCCCCCCCCCCCCCCATTAGATTGTATTTGACAGTGGTTGAAAACTCCTCCAGTTTGGTTGGGCAAAAGATCTAATGGGGAGCAAAGATCTAGAAGTGCTCTTCCTTCATGTGTGTTTGTCCTTCTCAGAGAAGAGAAAGCAAAGGGCTTCAGCTCAGGGCCTGAGCTGAAGCTCTGAAATCAGTGACATCAACTGAAATGTTGTGCAAGACAAATCTTGTCTTTTGCCCCACATCAGTTACATTTTTCACATCATTCAGAGTACTCGAGTAAGGACTGTTGGATTGTGTGAAATGAGCTGTTTGTTTTTCCTGTATCCATGGAGACCATGCAAGAGGCTCTCTAAGGAGCTAGCTATGGACATTTGAGATGCTGCAGGTTTTTTACACCATATGTGGCTGCAAATGTGGCAGAAGACCTTCCCGAGGAAACACTTTGAGGGAATGAACAATTTCATCACTGACCAAGTTAGAACAAGGCCTGTCCCTGCTGTGGTGCCCAGGCTGCAGGACAGAGGAGGGACACTTTTGACTTTTCCTCTCCTCTGCCCTGACACAGGATCTGCACATCCTACCTGACCAGTCCTGTTATCTAAGACTTCTGTTGTCTCTGGCTCCTCTCTTAAAACCATTTTAACCAAAGCTTACTCTTTACTGCACTACAACTTTAGCTGAAATTTGATAGTTTTCTGTAGTTTGCATTTTTAGTGGAGAGGGAGAAAAATCTAATTGAAAAGCTAAATAACGCAAGGTCTGTACTGTTTATGTTAATAAAATCAGGATAAAAAAAATCATGTACCAAGTACCCGCTCACACAAGAAAGGTGTCATTTTTTATTCTTCTTTAGTTTTTTCTGTCCTTCATTTAAACCCTGTATGTTGAGTTTATGGCGAGAAAAGCTCATTTGCTGTTGCATTTTGTGCCTGGGGAGACACATGATCTACCTGCACACCTGTCACCTGAGCTCAGCCAATCACAGCACGCCTCTTTCTGTTGGCAGGTGGTTGCCGTAGTGATGGATGGGGAGCTGGACCCGAGTGCTGCCAAAGAGGATGCCTCCTCCCCCGGCCCCGACACCAAAGAGGAGTCTCCCATGGTATCAGATGCCAAACGCAAACTGTCTGGAGGCAGTTTGATTTTCCAACAATTTTGCAAAATCTAATTGCCTTTTGTTCTGACAAATGTTGTACACAGTATATTTTTTAAAGTACTTGTTCCCTCCTCAGAAATGTACCTGAAGCAGTTTGATAAGTCATCCGCGCATGTTTGAGTACTTTAACTCTATTCAAACTGTGCATACGGTTAGCTGTGCAGTCCTATGGAAGCGCTGCTCAGAAGCCTATGTTACCCATGCTCCCACGGCACAGTTTTTCATACAAAGTGTAATGCAAAGCAGTGCACTACAGTTTGACAAACCTGATGCAATTTGCACTAGTTTCATTAGTGCTTGGCAGTTGTGATGTGATAGTGCTCTGAAGGGTGAGTGACTTGGCACGAAGAGCAAAGAAGGATAAAAATGAAACTTATTTATTCATCCATTTATTTATTTGACAGGGACATTGCACAATAAATGGTCAGATTTAACTACGAGCTCATGTTCATGTGTAGATGTGTGGTCCCTGAGCAGAGGCAGTGTGACAGCAGAGCATCAGCATCAGTACAAATACAAATGTACAAATTTAAATACTTGCATCTATTATTCCTAAAGACAGCAGGTCACTAATGGCTACAGCCCTGACTCCTTTTAAGCCACTTTTTGTTATTATTATTTTTATCCCCTGCTCCACTCCCTAATAGATCCAGGTGGGGCCCCTGCTGCTTTGGCATAGAAGCAGTTCTGTCCGTTCACAGAACAGTCTTCACAGGATACCACACTTTTTGTGGTGCGGTGCTTGTTTGGGAAAAATCTTTTACCAAAGAACATATTGGCCAACAGGACGGCGTTTTCAAATGTGAACATTTTATTTTTCGTAACAATATTGCAGTGATGATGTGGCGTGGGTTTCTTCACTGATATCTTGAGTGCTTGTTTGTACAAACTTATACTTATATACAAACTTATAGCATTTTCAAAACAATAACAGGGAACATGGAATGGGGTTAGTTTTGTCTCATTACTATTCACAAATGCACAGAGGGTGATATACAAATAGTCACTGGTTTTAATCGCCACAAATGCAAATTTAACTTTGTAACTTGTATTTTGTTTTTTACAAATAGACATGTATTTATAAATGTATCTTTTTTACTTGCAAACAAATCACAGACTTCTTCTCCTCTGGCGTATTTTTGAGACATTCTTTTTGAATTCAATAAATCTGGACAGATCCACAAATAGTAATGCACATACACAAGCCTCCACCAGAGGGCAGTGTGGTTATAGGTGTTGCACATACACAAGCCTCCACTAGAGGGCAGTGTGGTTATAGGTGTTGCACATACACAAGCCTCCACTAGAGGGCAGTGTGGTTATAGGTGTTGCACATACACAAGCCTCCACTAGAGGGCAGTGTGGTTATAGGTGTTGCACATACACAAGCCTCCACCAGAGGGCAGTGTGGTTATAGGTGTTGCTAACACATGTGATCAGTTCATAACAGCACATCATAAGTGACCATCATTATGGAATTGGCTTTGTAGACGACTCATGAATGTTACAAACGCTTCCATTTCAGCAGACGTGTTATGCAAATCACATTTTACAAACCAAATTTTCAGTTTTGCGAATGTAATTTTTATTTTTGCAAATGAAAATGAAAGTTTTTTACAATTTACAAATACACATCTGTTTGTAAAGACCAAAATACAAGTTACAAATATTAAATTTGCATTTGTGGATATCAAAACGTATTCAAACCAATTTGTAGATCACCCTCTGTGCATTTGTGAATATTAATGAGACAAACCCTATAACATGATCTAAATGTGTTATATGTTGGCACTTAATACCCCATAGAAGTGCAATACCCTGTCTTTAAACACACCCAGGGCAATTTGGACCTGAAGGAAGAGTGGAATGTGAACTGCTAACCTAGTAAAAGAATCCCTTTTGAACCTGGTTTATTTTGCATTAATCTTTGTCTTAATCTGCTGTAATTAACTTAATGGAGTGCTTAGTAAAGTAAGGATCCCCAGTGACTTAGTCTGTGGACTGTGTCAAAAATCTGTCTGTGTATTTAGGAGGAGAATGATGATGATGATGTGGTTCTGGTGGAGGAAGAGACCCAGGACAGGCCCAGCCCAGAGCCTCCTATGGACCGTCCCTGTGAGGCCCCCAGCCCCCCTGTGTCTACCTTGGGCTCTGCAGCAGCAGAGCCCATCGTCATCGACGATGAAGAGGAGCTGCAGCACAAATCCCCTTCAGCCAGAAAAAGTCAGTCCTGTCTCAAATTCCTATAGTGCCATGTAAACTAAAGCCTATAAACATCCTGAAAAGCTTTGAAATGTGGCAGAACATTAAACACAACTGTATAAATGACACTGTTTTGTACCACAGCGTCCTCGTGTGGTGCCTCACCTGCTGCCCTCACTGAGCCGGACTCAGAGATCAGGATAGCCAGTGTGACCACTCTGGGCTCTGGGGACATGAAAGGAGGGAGCAGCCCATCTCAAGCAGAGAGCCAGACGGAGGAACACGACCTGGCTCTGAGGATCACCTCTGTGACGTCTCTACAGGACGGAGCCTCTGACAAAGCCGTGGTGAGCGCTCCGAAAATTTCACATTACAGTAGAGTCCTGTCCTGGGGGAACAGGACTGAGGGGAGGACCGTCCTGTGCCAGGGAAGATGCTCCTTAGACTTAAGACAAATGATATTGATCCACAAGGAAAATGATTTGAACACAGTAGCTCACATATCACAACAGAGAATAAGTGCCACATAAGGCATCATTAGGTTAAATGTGTATAATTAAGAATAACTACACTGTGTCCATAAATAATAAGTTATATTTATGAGGATTCATTTTGCTCTGTGCTTTGAGTCCATTTAGAATGTTAATAAACCTCAAACCTGAATATTTAAGAAAAAAGTTTTGGATTTCTTAGAAGAAAATCTGTGTGCATAATTATTGCGCAACTAAATGAACCTTTTCCATTCTCACCGGTTTATTTTCATCTGTCAGAATAGTGAACAACTCCAAATTTACAAAGAAACATTTCTGACACTTCAAAAAGAAATCAATGACCATTAAAGCCGCTCGAGGTGATGACGGCCCTCGCCCCGGTGCACACGCCCCTCCCATATGACCGCCGAGGACTCGACCGCCCCGACACGCCACTCACTCTTCCCCACAGCTGCGCATGAATACAGCTTTCATGAATTAACGTGAAAGTAATATTTTTTCTCCTCATAGTAAACTTTGTACTTTCCTGTAGGTGGCGCTGTAGCACTAATAATTGTGTTTGACATATCAGAATCGGGGTCATGCAGTGTATAAGTGATAGAAATTTCAGCAAGATTGAACTAAACATGTCCATGTAATAATTGTTTTACTATTTTTTGAGGGAGTCTTTGTGCCCCTGCTGGCCAACGGTGAAAAATGCCCCATATCCATAATGTATTTTTTTGCTCGTAGTCACACATCAAATTTAATCCCCAAATTTGGTACAAATCTGATAATGTTGACATTTCCTGTCTTTGCTAGGGGGCGCTATAGAGTAACTTTTCATATGCTTTATAGTGCATTACATTCAGGTCATGATCAGGCTTTAGTGATTCAAATTTCAGCACCATCAGAGTGTTTGCGCCAAAAACCAGAGACTAGATGAGTCTTGCAAACACGCAGTCAAAACTGTGGTTTTTGATCCAATATGGCCGACTTCCTGTTGGTCATAGGGCGGTGTGACAATGACATTTTCCGTTCATCTCCTCGTTTTCTATTACTGTACCGAATTTTGTCGACCTATGCCAAAATATGCTTTTCAGCTCCCCATACACGTTCAATTTTTGCCTTTTCCAGGGGGCGCTGTTAAGTAGGGGCACTTTGGGCATTGTGGCGATGCCCATTTTATAAAATTTTTCGCCAGACCGGTCGATCTGATACCCCCATATCAAACTTTTCGTTGTTGTTTTGGCCCTCAAAAGAAATAGAAACCAACGAAGAACAATACAAGGCCAAATATAGTCGCTCTTCTTCTCATTCAGGGTCATAACTCTTCCATTCATGGACTTTCCTGATCTGTCGATGATCAACTTTTGATCAGCAGCAACCACAGCCTCCCACTGTTCACAGAGGTTTACTGTGTTCCTTCACTGTTAATCTCCCATTTAAAAAGGGCCCACAAGTTCTCAATAGGGCTTAGGTCAGGTGAGAAAGGGGCCATGTCATTATTTTTTCATCTTCATGGCCTTTACTGGCTAAACATGCAGTGAGAATCAGACTTTATCCTGTACTACTGCTTGAAGAAAGTGTCTTCTAAAAATTGGCAATAGGTTTTGAATTCATTTTGAGTCCATCATTAAGCCGAAAAGGTCCACCACCCACCCGCCCCCGGGCGATTACACAACATTAAAAAGTCAAGCCAGATATTCACCTTAATTATTTTTCCCACTATTGACCTGCTTAACATCGGTGAAACCTTAATTCCTCAGTAAAACCACCATATCATTCATTTTATGCTGCACAGCCCAAAGAGCCAGAACTTATAATTCCCGAAAATAATCAAAACAACAGTGTGTATTTCTTACCTTTGAGTCGGTTCTGTCCGAAACAGTTTTCAGTCCAGGAACAGCTGAGCTCAATTAGTCCGTAACAGTCCACAGAAAAAGAATATCCAGGTGTTTTTTTCATAAAATAATTCCATGTGGAGAAATAATCCAGAAAGACCGTGTTTGTCTGAATGGATGAGCGACGCATGAAAACATGTCTGTCCCGTTTCATTCTTTAGCCTAGCTTAGCGTCCAGTTCTGTTACTGGTGTTGGGTCTGTTTGTTTTCTTCAGACTCTAAGCTACAAAACGAGAGTATCCACGAAAGGATCCGAGGTTCAGTGCGGCAGGCACAGCTCGCGGAACAAAAGGAGTGCGTCCAGTTGGCGGCGTATTCGGCATGTTCGAGCGAGCGCCGCACGGCAAAAGCTCTTCAGTCATTGGTTCTTTCAGAAAATGATTGACAGATCTGAATAGCCTATCAGGAGCCCTTTACGGCGGTGGGCCCACGTGGGGCAGAGGTGAGAGGGTGAGACAGGAGCTCAGTGCACAAATGTGTTTGGAGAGGCTCTCGCCTGCTTTTACGCACAGACACTGGTGGGAAGCACCAGAGGCTCTGGAGAGACATTTTTTGGTTTGTTTTAGTTTTTTATCTTAAGAAAATATGCCTAAAGTTCAGAAGAAGATTTATTTATTCCACATTACATCTTATCACAGTTTGGAACATCTGGTCCATATTTGGACACTTGTGCCGAAATGACATATTTTTACACAAAGGGTCACAGCACCAAACCCTGAGGCCCAGAGTCTGAACTTTTACACAGTTGTTCCACAGCTTCAGCAGTGAGTGTAGTGAGCCACAAATGCCCAGGATGAAGTCTGCCCAAGTTACAGCCTTTATTTATTTATTTATTTTTTCCGAGGCCAAGTTAGCTGCTGTAAGTGAGCTGCACTCAGTCTTCATATGCAGATCTACAGAAACTAGAAGGTCTCATCTTTAAAATGATGTATCATACAAGCCTGTGGGTCTAAGATTTTCTTTTAATAAGCTTTGGCATTTGGGTTTGTGCTGCCGTTGTGCACAGACAAAATTAGGCGGGAGGCAACAGGACAAACAAATCAGAGACATCACCAGATATGCTTAAATCCAATCAGAATTTTAGGGTTTATACAGCTACAGGGTTTGTGCAAAAATCATGATATGGTCAAAATACTCACGCCTCATAATTGTGCACATAGTGTATATAAAATATAGGAATACAAAAGTATATCAACTGTATATGGGTCAGTGATATTATGCAATTTTCAAATGCTTAAAAATACAAATATAATGACATGTAAAATGTGCAGATGTCCTGGTGTATCTGAGTGTATTTTATCACTATGTTCCCCTTGAACAAAAACTTTGATAAAAACCAGGGATGTGAAATGGACATATTGTTAAAATATAATTAAAAGTTAAATAATTAAATGTAATTATTGAAAATTATGAAAAACTCAACTAAGATCTACAAATAAACAGTCGGCCAATAAAAGTTTTTTTCTTAAAGTTGAGAAGAATTTCACAATTTGCTCAAATCTGCCATTAACTCTAAAACACTTCAAAATTTGATAAAACTTCGGTGTGATGGCACTTTCCCTCTTTAAATTTAAATTTGTAAAAAATAAAAAAAATGTGTAAAAAATATATTTTTAATGTCAAAACAAACTTTTTCTGATACATTTCACATGTTTGGCACCTGCCAGATGCTGTTTTACCAAATGATGGTTCAACTGGAACAACAATAAAACAGCTAAACTTTTGAAACTTGATTAGAAACTCCACCAAATCCCACTAACAACATCCAACTGCCTTTAATACTCATTTATCTGCCAAACCTAATTTCCTTTTATTTATGTGATTATTTTACATGTAAAATGAAAATTGTTGCTTTAATATAGTAGCATAGAGATGGTTAAATAATACAGATAAAATTGTAAAAGAAATGCAGATATTTTTGAGTCAAATGCTTCATGTCACAGGCCTGTTTCACCAATTGAAAAACGGTTTCACCAAATGAAAAACTGTTTCACCAAATGACACATTTTGTGTTACTGACTTTTTCATACATGTTCATTCTAAACTGGTATAAACTTTATCGATCAAAGGAAACACATCAGTATTGACCTCTTATTCCAGGCTTTGATTCCAAATGTAGAGTTTTAAACGCGTTTCACCAAATGACGTCCAGAACTGTGGCGTTTGTATTTGGCATCAAAGGCGTCACCAGAAAAAACTAAGAAGCCACATGTGAACCTTGTGTCCACTTCTGCAGGGTCCACAGAGTGATGTCATCACATGAGACATGAGGAAAGAGCTCAAGCTGTGGTTCAAAATGTCCCTTTAACTTCATTTAACGAATGACATTGATGAAAATAATTAGTTCTGTGTTAATTTTGAGTTTGTGTAAAATTTTGCTACAGAGAAAAGTTTCTGATTTGGTCCATTTTTTTCATTTGTGCAAACAAATATTCTCACTGATTCTGTGTGTGGCCTGTTCCACCAGACGACATTTTACTACTTCAAGCCTATAATATTCTTCCAAATGTGGTTTCTTCTTCCAAATGTGTATTGGTACAACTGAAGTGATATAAAACAAATGCATTTAAACAATTTAAACCTTACATTTACATTTAAGCATTAAGAAGTAGAAAAAACTGGTCTTATTTCTCTGCTAAAAGCGACAGCTCTGCTGTGCATGTAAACAAACAGCACCGTGTGATGAGGTCCTCGAGCAGTGGCCCGGGTCAGATGTGCAGGTGTGAGTGCTTGAGCTTAGCACAGTTCAGAAGTCCTGGTGTGAGTGAGTCCTTATGGATCAGTTTGTCAATCCATCCAATGTTCCTTTAACTGGTGCTGCTCCTCCAGGAGACCACAGTGAAGTGCAGGGCGATGGCACCACAGACTGGGAGAAGATCTCCAGTGACCTGCTGCACACAGTGAAAGACCTGAGCTTTCTCAGGAAGTAGAGTCTCCTCATGTTCTTCTTGAACACAGCATCACTGTTGTCCCTCCAGTCCAGTCTGTTGTTCACGCCAAGGCTCTTGGAGCAGTTACTATTTCCACATCAGGGTCCTGGATGGTGATGGGCTCCACTGGTGTCCTCTTCCTCCTGAAGTCAGTCACCAGTTTCTTGGTTTTGTCAGCGTTCAGGAGCAGAGCCTGGGAACACTCCACCAAGTTTGCGATCATTGTCCTGTATCCCAGCTCCTGTCCCTCTCTGAGTCAGTCCTGAGTCCTGCAGTAGTCAATAATCCAGGAGACAGTGGAGGAGCTGACACTCAGAGCAGCCCAAGCATTACCTTTTGTAACAGTGAAGCTGAGCACTTTGTACTTGTGTGCAGGAGGTGGACCACTGTGAGGAGAATGGCCTACACATCAGTAATGCCTTTAGCATGGATTTGGACCCTCCTGGTGCAGACCTGGGCCCCCAGGATGAACCGGTGCACAATGGAGACTCAGACCCTAATGCAACAGGTCAGTACACGTGTATTAATGCTCACTTCTATTTACCTTTTTCTTCAGAGACAAAAGAAGAAATCATTGTTTTATATCAGGTCTTAGGAGCCTGTGGGAAATGTTCCTACAAATTGTTCCATTTAAGGAGTTTGATTTACAACAAAAAAGTGAGCGTGACGAACTGGAGAAGAGAATAGGTTCATTAATCAATCAATCAAACTTTATTTATAGAGCGAATTTCATACAAAAAATGCAGCACAAAGCGCTTCGTCTTTGAAAGCGTTTAGTCTTTTAAAAGTCTCTCTTGTAGAAGCTCGTTGGCCGTTACACAGTTGCTACTCTAAACATGACAGATCTGCACACTGCTTCTGTTCTGGGTTCGGGTCGATCCAAATGACCATGAAGCTCGTCTGGTCAGAAGGTTGTCCTGACATAATGTAAAAGGCTATAGAAAATAGCAGGTTTTTTTTACTTAAACATGAATTTCTACTAAAAAAAAACCTCCAAACCAAACATAATACATCTCACTGCTGTGGTTGTGTGTGCACAGACATGTGGCTGTCCCAGTCCGCCTCAGTCCAGCAGAGTGAGAAGCAGTCTGGAGTGGAGTCTACAGCCAAGCCCCAGAGCCAGCCCACCTGCAGCCCCACAGCACCTGCCCGCACGGTCAAGGTCTCCACAGCACACACTGGTCATAGGCTTAGAGAAATGTCCTCACAAAACCAGTCAAATCAGTCTTTATGCGTCGTACGTGTGGTTACACACAGTGCCCCTGGTCAGTCTCTCAGAGAAACAGAGAGGCAGCGGTAAAAGATGAAATTCAGCGCTCCATTATTTAAAGTTCAAGTTATGTCCTGTGTAAAAGAATAGGCGATTGGTGTTAAAGTAGAGCTGAGTAAATTTCAGTGATAGAGCGCTCCCTACAGCTCCCTACAGCTCCCTACAGCTCCCTACAGCTCCCTACAGCTCCCTACAGCTCCCTACAGCTCCCTACAGCTCCCTACAGCTCCCTACAGCTCCCTACAGCTCCCTGCAGCTCCCTACAGCTCCCTGCAGCTCCCTACAGCTCCCTACAGCTCCCTACAGCTCCCTGCAGCTCCCTACAGCTCCCTACAGCTCCCTACAGCTCCCTACAGCTCCCTACAGCTCCCTACAGCTCCCTGCAGCTCCCTACAGCTCCCTGCAGCTCCCTACAGCTCCCTACAGCTCCCTACAGCTCCCTGCAGCTCCCTACAGCTCCCTACAGCTCCCTGCAGCTCCCTACAGCTCCCTACAGCTCCCTACAGCTCCCTGCAGCTCCCTACAGCTCCCTACAGCTCCCTACAGCTCCCTACAGCTCCCTACAGCTCCCTGCAGCTCCATGCAGCTCCATGCAGCTCCCTACAGCTCCCTGCAGCTCCCTACAGCTCCCTGCAGCTCCCTACAGCTCCCTACAGCTCCCTACAGCTCCCTACAGCTCCCTACAGCTCCCTACAGCTCCCTACAGCTCCCTACAGCTCCCTTATGAAAACCAACTCTTTTTTGACTGAAATAAGGCTGTATAATTGCACGCAAACACATAAAGTTGCCAAATATTAAAAAATAAAGCCGTCATTTCCCAAGAGCCGTACTGCATGGCCAGTTTTCCACAGTGGAGGTGACGGACACCCTGAAAACACATTACAAATATGTTTACTAAGATTAAAATGTGACTTAGTGCTGCTTATGATGAGCCTGATGCTGAGGGAAAGCCTGGGTATGTGATGCTCGTGTGCTGTTCCAGGTGACATGTGCCAACTGTAAGAAGCCTCTAAAGAAAGGCCAGACAGCCTACCAGCGCAAAGGCTCCACCCACCTGTTCTGCTCCACCACCTGCCTCTCAGCCTTCTCTCACAAGCCAGCACCTAAGAAGAGCTGCACCATGTGTAAAAAGTGAGTGCACACAGCCAATGTTATTTTCTTAATCCGTGATACACCTGGAATTTTAGGTCTTCTGGAAGAGTAATTAGCTCACTCCAACTAAAGCAGATGTCTGTGGTCAATAACCAACTTGGGGATTGAAGACTTTATACCACGGAGCTGCTGCACTGAGGTGATTTGCCCTGTAGAAATGACCTGTTTCTCTCAAAGGGACATCACCAACATGAAGGGAACCATTGTGGCCCAGGTGGACTCCAGTGAGTCCTTTCAGGAGTTCTGCAGTACAGGATGTCTCGGTGCCTACGAGAACAAGCAAAACCCGCCCAAGTCCGGCGTAAAGACCAAGTGTACAGTCTGCGGCAAACTCACTGAGGTCTGTTCTGTTCTCCACAGGATTCACACAGCTTTACACTTCAAAGTTTGGAAACACTTCATTTATTTTTCTTTTTTATATCCATGATTATTTACACTGTAGATTCTCCCTAAAGGCATCAAAAGTATAAATGTCACATATGGAATGTAGTAAACTCAAAGCAAACTCGAAATAACTCAAAACTTCAGATTTTTAAAAATTGCCTTTGACCTTTGCTTTGATCACTGCTTTGGACTGAGGGATTTCTTGACCCTGACAGAGCACAGCTCTGAGATAAAAACCATTTCATAAACAAATTCATCCTAAACCTTCACTGTTCAGAACACAACTAAACTTCAACAAAGCAAACGGCGGCTGCCTTGTACTTTTATTTGACTTAGTTTTTTCTTTACTACATAATTTCATACTTCTTGCTTCATATATTTGATGTCTTCTGTATGTATATAAAATGTTGAAAGTAGCAAACATAAAAAGAAAAGGGTGGGTCTGGTAGAGTTCTCGGTCTAATGTCAGAGCTGTTCTTACTGTACATTTGCCTCCTCAGATCCGCCATGAGGTCAGCTTTAAGACAGTGACCCACAGAATCTGCAGTGACACCTGCTTTAACGTGTACCGCCGTGCCAACGGCCTTATTATGAACTGCTGTGAGCAGTGCGGAGACTACCTGCCCAGCCGGACCTCTGCCAACCACTTCCTCCTGGTGGACGGGCAACAGAAACGCTTCTGCTGTCACAACTGTATCCGAGACTTCAAACAGGTCTGTCTTTCCCCAACAGACCTCAGCATTTCATTTCACCTCACCTCAAAGAAGAATCGGTCTATCAAATAACTGTCTCCCATGGACATTTTAACTCCCAGGGGTATATTTACGAAGCATTTGCACACATGCTAAACAAAGGACACAGTGGCTTTTTGGAAACATTGGAAAGACAAATTATCTGCAGAGGATAGACAGTATCAATGGGGCATTAAAAGTGATGTACAGTAAAAGTGGTGTAAAGCTGATGATAAAAAATGGGAAATTGCAGCTAGTTTTAATTGTATTCAATGATTGAAGAAAAAGCTACAGACGTATAGGCACAGCAGTGAACATCCCCACGTCATATTCTGTAGGTCTGTGCGTGTGTCAGAAAGACTGAGTCTGCTCTGTACGAGCACACACAGCACAGTCGTTTTGCTCAGATGCCCAAGTGTCATTTTTATATTAGAACTGTGGCTGAATAGTTTGTAATGAAAAATCAGGTCACAAATAGCGTATAGTTTGCACTCGTATCTTAGCACCAGGCTTAGTAAATGTGCCCTCAAGTGTTTCTGCTACTAAACTGTTATCACGATGTTGTTGCCTTTCCAGGCTCATAATAAACTGGCCACCTGCGTCACATGTAAAACCCTCATAAAGACTGGGGAGGTCCTGCACAGTATTGTAGCCAATGGAACAATGGGCTCCTACTGCTCCATCACCTGCATGAACAAGGGCAAGACGGCCCCAGCCTCCCTCCAAAGTGAGTCTATGCTTCCATCACGGTGCCCCCTCTCCCTCCATCACAGTGTTCCCCTCTCCCTCCATCACGGTGTCCCCCTCTCCCTCCATCACGGTGTCCCCCTCTCCCTCCATCACAGTGTCCCCCTCTCCCTCCATCACGGTGCCCCCTCTCCCTCCATCACAGTGTCCCCCTCTCCCTCCATCACGGTGCCCCCTCTCCCTCCATCACAGTGTCCCCCTCTCCCTCCATCACGGTGCCCCCTCTCCCTCCATCACGGTGCCCCCTCTCCCTCCATCACAGTGTCCCCCTCTCCCTCCATCACAGTGTCCCCCTCTCCCTCCATCACAGTGTACCCCTCTCCCTCCCTCACCGGGTCCCCCTCTCCCTCCATCACGGTGTCCCCCTCTCCCTCCATCACAGTGTCCCCCTCTCCCTCCATCAGTGTCCCCCTCTCCCTCCATCACAGTGTCCCCCTCTCCCTCCATCACAGTGTCCCCCTCTCCCTCCATCACGGTGTCCCCCTCTGCTCCCCACTCTCCTGTACCATTTGAAGTAGATGGAAGTATTTGAAGTATTCATTTGAAGCAGGATGATTAGGTTTTGAAATGAGAGCTCCACTGCTGCTTCAGTATGTGACCTGTGACTCACATCCATCCACTAAGTCAACAGTGGCACAGAGCAGGTGTACAGCACAGAGCAGGTGTACAGCACAGAGCAGGTGTACAGCACAGAGCAGGTGTACAGCACAGAGCACAGAGCAGGTGTACAGCACAGAGCAGGTGTACAGCACAGAGCAGGTGTACAGCACAGAGCAGGTATACAGCACAGAGCAGGTGTACAGCACAGAGCAGGTGTACAGCACAGAGCAGGTGTACAGTACAGAGCAGGTGTACAGCACAGAGCACAGAGCAGGTATACAGCACAGAGCAGGTGTACAGCACAGAGCAGGTGTACAGCACAGAGCAGGTGTACAGCACAGAGCACAGAGCAGGTGTACAGCACAGAGCAGGTGTACAGCACAGAGCACAGAGCAGGTATACAGCACAGAGCAGGTATACAGCACAGAGCAGGTGTACAGCACAGAGCAGGTGTACAGCACAGAGCAGGTGTACAGTACAGAGCAGGTGTACAGCACAGAGCAGGTGTACAGCACAGAGCAGGTGTACAGCACAGAGCACAGAGCAGGTGTACAGCACAGAGCAGGTGTACAGCACAGAGCACAGAGCAGGTGTACAGCACAGAGCAGGTGTACAGCACAGAGCAGGTATACAGCACAGAGCAGGTGTACAGCACAGAGCAGGTGTACAGCACAGAGCAGGTGTACAGTACAGAGCAGGTGTACAGCACAGAGCACAGAGCAGGTATACAGCACAGAGCAGGTGTACAGCACAGAGCAGGTGTACAGTACAGAGCAGGTGTACAGCACAGAGCAGGTGTACAGCACAGAGCACAGAGCAGGTGTACAGCACAGAGCAGGTGTACAGCACAGAGCACAGAGCAGGTATACAGCACAGAGCAGGTATACAGCACAGAGCAGGTGTACAGCACAGAGCAGGTGTACAGCACAGAGCAGGTGTACAGTACAGAGCAGGTGTACAGCACAGAGCAGGTGTACAGCACAGAGCACAGAGCAGGTGTACAGCACAGAGCAGGTGTACAGCACAGAGCACAGAGCAGGTGTACAGCACAGAGCAGGTGTACAGCACAGACCTACTGTGATATGTGTGCTGCAGTTTGCCTAATGAAATGATAAACAGATCTGTGTTTGTTGTGTGTTTGGTGAATGTGCAGAGGCTAAAAACCACTGTAAGAAAACAGAACTCCAGTCAGAAATATGAAGAAAACAAACAGGTTTAAAAATCCTTCCCACTTTCTTCACTCTGAAGCAGTTTTGTGTAAAGTGCCAGTGGAAGTTCTCTTAAAGAAGAGGTTCTCAAACTGAGTGAGGGGCCAAAAAGGGGCACAGTTTGCTTGGCTTATTTTATGCATAAATGTGCATTAATCAGATCAAATGGAGATAGATTTATAAGAACATTTATATACATGTATATGTGCCAAAGTGTTGGTGTTGGTCTTGTCCTGGTCCCGGGTCCTGTGGTCTCGGTCAGGTCTTGGTCTACAACACTAGTGCATATACTGTGAATCAGCGTTCATTTAGACAGGGCCTGGTCTTATCTGATGTCCCAGTGCACCAAGTCTGCAGAAAAACTCTTCACCTTTTCCACCCCGACCTGTTTTCATGCCTTTATACTTTTACCTTTGATTAGATTACACTTTTTTACACTCACCACGACCACTGTGTTGTACTTTACTCCTCTGATATGCCCAGTAAATAACTTAAACAGGCTGACTATTCTTCTTTAAAGAACTCATTTAGAGCTAACATTTCTTGAAGTTAAAGTGTAATTGTCTGAAAACTCTTTGCAGTAATAAACAACAGAACAGAGCTTGGCTCATGCTTTAAGCTTGTGCCAGGAAGATCTTCTGACCTGTGTGTGTTTCACAGAGGTTTGGCCAATCAAGAAAGACCGTCACAAGAAGTCAATCAGGAGGCCGTGCTTCCCCTGCCATCCTGCTAAATGTGCTTGTACTGTCTTTCGGTTAGCGTAGCTGGTTGATTGTCACAATATAGGCCTCAGAATGTGTGCCGGGTTGTGGGTGAGTTTGCTGCAGGGTCTTACTGTGTGTTGATGCCTCCAGACTGTGATGCCAGAGAGCCTGTGTGTCACTTCTGTAAAAGGAACGCCTTACCGCAGTACCAGGCCACGCTGCCCGAGGGGAACGTCCTCAGCTTCTGTAGCTCCCAGTGTGTCACCAAGTTTCAGGTGTGTCTCCTCCACCAGCAGCATCAGTGTCATCACACTGCACTATAGTGTCATTCAGAGATTTCACAGCCTTTACTTTACACATTTACAACAACATATGTTATATTCCTTTTTGATGACTGATCCGGTTTATGTTTCATTGGACACGTCAGAATCATGATTTGTATTTGTATTTCTTTGACCTCCATGAGCTGTGCTTCCACAGATATTCTGCCTGGAGTCACTGACCTATGGGGCATATTAAATGCAGTGGAAGAGTTTGACCTGACAGTGCCTCTCTTAGTCTGAAGACGATGTCCTCTTTGCCTTTCAGAATACTACTCTCCAAAGTAGCACTAATGGACAAACAGCGCCATCTGTGGACAGCGCTGTGCAGCTCAAGTGTAACTACTGTCGGGGGTCCTTCAGCCTAAAGCCGGAGGTGCTGGAGTGGGAGGTGAGCCCCTGTATCATTCTGAACTTCACTGCGTGTTTATGGAGACATGTGGAAACTACATGTTTGTGAGAAAATACTGTATTTATCTACAATGACCTTGTAAATGAAACTTGTTTTATTTTTGGCTCCACGTGTTTAACACATATTCACTCACTCATACAAATGTCTCATGATGGATTTGGACTTTAGAGCTCAGAATGCGGAGCACCTAATGACGAGCCCTGGGCAATATTTTGGGGCAGAGGTGTCATTTTGAAAATTTCTCCCAGTAATGATCTAAAATACACTTAACAGCACAAAGCTGAAATCCCAAAGTATTTCAATTATCAACTAGATCTCTGTTCACAGTTTAGGCTCCTGTCACGATTATGCACCATAAACCAAACCTAGCCTGCTATCTCCAGTGACTGCTCTTGAAGAATATAATCATTTGGGGTTCATATGGGAAGGAGATGGAGTCAGCTGGACGCGGAGAATGTTTACTCATAGGTTCATGAATATTTATAATGCTGGTCTTTTAATGCTGGGCTGAAGGGGGGGGGGGTGTTCTGAAGTTGTGCCTAACCTAAGATGCACGTAGATTGTGCTGAGGGACCTCTTCAGACCCAGAGCTCTGGGTTTGAAGAGGTCCCTCTGACTCCATCTCCTTCCCATATTGGGTGTTCCTGTCGTCTCCTCACAGCCAGACCTCACGTGACTCCATGACCTCACAAGAGTTTTCCCACACTGAGTCTGCGCACAAAGACACATATGCATCCTGCCCTAGTGATAACCTCCGGGTCAGCTGTGAGCCGGCACAGTATTTCTTTGTTTCATAGATGTTAAAGGCACAATATGAATTTTATAATGACTGGTAGAAATGATTATGTTCTTCATTACAAGGCACATATTAAAGACACACATTTATAATAAGTAGTAAAAAATGATTATATTCTTCACTCTGCAGTCTGAAGGTTGTTCTGTGCTCAGTCATCCTCACCCTGTGCTCATGTTCTCAGGACAAAGTGTACCAGTTCTGCAGTAAAACCTGCTGCGATGACTACAAGAAGCTGCACTGCATTGTGACCTTCTGCGAGTTCTGCCAAGAGGAGAGAACTCTGCATGAGACAGTCAAGTTCTCTGGAGTCAAGAGGCCTTTCTGCAGTGAAGGTACGGCCTGTTCTGATCAGTCCACAGCACTGACCAACCAGTCACTGTAACGTCTGAAGAACTCTGCGGCTCCACAGTGCATCCAAACGCATGCATTTCTGTGTTTTTCAAAACCTTTTACACATATGTGACCTGGTTTTCTTTGTCATTTTTTTGTTTCTTACTTACCAGTATTTGACACATCAGTTTGTGCAAACATGTAGGAACTATGTTCTTTGGTTTTGCACTCGCTGATGGGGGTCTGCTTTATTCCATCTGTTGTGTGACTGTGCCTGTCATTGGCCTGTGTGTGTTTCAGGGTGTAAGCTGCTCTACAAGCAGGACTTCATCAAACGCCTGGGGCTGAAGTGTGTCAGCTGTAACCACTGTAGCCAGATGTGTAAGAGAGGAGTGACGCAGACTCTGGGCGGCATGACGCGGGACTTCTGTAGTGATACGTGTGCGCAGAAGTTCCAAGACTGGTACAATAAGGTACACACCAGCGGTGTGCAGCCTGCTGCCTCTGCACCGCCTTCTCTGCTTCCTGCTACTGTTTGTCTTTATATAAATGGCAGGTTGTGAGTGTAATGGTCCTAGCAGAGCCCATGCTGTAGTCCTGACTGTGTGTTTTGTTCACAGGCTGCTCGCTGTGACTGCTGTAAGGTGCAGGGGGCACTCACAGAGACTGTCATGTGGCGCTCAGAGGTGAAGCAGTTCTGTGACCAGCAGTGTTTGCTCAGGTTCTACCTCCAGCAGAATGAGCCCATCATGGAGACACAGAAAGGCCCAGAGAACTCGAGCACAGGTGCCACTCTTACCATTCCTGCTGCTGTGCTTTTCTGATTCTCTATTAACAGAGCCCACTATGAGTGAGGAGTTTCCATCAGGCCCAGTAAAATCCAGCCAATAATAATAATAATACCTGCATGTCTCTGGTTTCCAATTGGAGCACTTTATTTCGATAGGAGCTAGACATGTTTTCTTAAGAGAAAAAAAGAACATGGTGGTTGCTGCTCCTTGGCTGCTGCATGTGCTCATACAAAGTGTTGGTGTTTAACCTGTGGCTGGTGCAGTGCTGTCTGAGCTCTCCTGCTCACAGTCTCCAGCACTGCTCTTACTCAGCTGTCTCTTTTTCCTGCAGGGTTAGATGTGCACAGTGCCAAACTTGGGGTATGTACATTATTTTTCACTTTTTATATATATATAAAACTGCTGATGGTGAGTATTAGTTTTGAGTCCTTGGCAGTTTGAGGACTGAGAATCCAAAGGGTTTCATTGGCTTCATGTCCTAAAAGGGTGGAAGTCAAGTAGTTTGCCAGTTTCATATATGAACAAGTAATCTTGTCATGGGTCACCTGCTCTATTAACTATTTTATCCTTCAGCTTTTAGGTCAAATTGGCAAAATAGTTCAAGCGCCTGTGCCTGACCTTATGGCTCTAAAACTTGTGCCCTATTGATTCTCAGCCTGTTCTCTGCTCCCAGACCCATTATGAAGTGCTAGATAACATAACATAAGTGAAGCAGACCTACTCTAGTGCGTGTTGTTGCTCCCTGTTAGCTGGTGAGCACGGGCAGTGTGGGCTTTGGAGGACTGCTCCGAGATGTGAAGAACAAGGCCGTGCTGTGCAAACCTCTGACTCTGACCAAGGCCACGTACTGTAAGCCCCACATGCAGAGCAAGCCCCTGCAGACAGGTACTGAGGCTCCTCCTCTGCCCCTCCTCTGCCCCTCCTCTGCTCCTCCTCTGCCCTTCTCTTCCTCTGCTCCTTCTCTACACTTCTTCTGTGCCTCTTCTGATCACCCCATGCTCCTCTTTCCCTCTGCTCCTCCTCTGCTCTGTCTATACTACATTCTCCCTATTCCTCCTCTGCCCCTCCTCTGCTCCTCCTCTGGTCGTCCTCTGGTCGTCCTCTGGTCGTCCTCTGGTCGTCCTCTGGTCGTCCTCTGCCCCTCCTCTCCTCCTCTGGTCCTCCTCTGCCCCTCCTCTGCCCCTCCTCTGCCCCTCCTCTGGTCGTCCTCTGGTCGTCCTCTGGCCCTCCTCTGCCCCTCCTCTCCTCCTCTGGTCCGCCTCTGCCCCTCCTCTGATCGTCCTCTGGTCGTCCTCTGGTCGTCCTCTGCACCTCCTCTGCCCCTCCTCTGCACCTCCTCTGCCCCTCCTCTGGTCGTCCTCTGGTCGTCCTCTGGTCGTCCTCTGCCCCTCCTCTCCTCCTCTGGTCCTCCTCTGCCCCTCCTCTGCCCCTCCTCTGCCCCTCCTCTGCCCCTCCTCTGCCCCTCCTCTGCCCCTCCTCTGGTCGTCCTCTGGTCGTCCTCTGGTCGTCCTCTGGTCGTCCTCTGGTCGTCCTCTGCCCCTCCTCTGCCCCTCCTCTGCCCCTCCTCTGCCCCTCCTCTGCTCCTCCTCTGCCACTCCTCTGCCACTCCTCTGCCCCTCCTCTTGTCCTCCTCTGCCCCTCCTCTGCTCCTCCTCTGCCCCTCCTCTGCTCCTCCTCTGCTCCTCCTCTGCCCCTCCTGTGCTCCTCCTCTGCTCCTCCTCCTCTTGTCCTCCTCTGGTCCTCCTCTGCTCCTCCTCTGCTCCTCCTCTGCCCCTCCTCTGCTCCTCCTCCTCTTGTCCTCCTCTTGTCCTCCTCTGCTCCTCCTCTGCTCCTCCTCTGCTCCTCCTCTGCTCCTCCTCTGCTCCTCCTCTGCCCCTCCTCTGCTCCTCCTCTGCTCCTCCTCTTGTCCTCCTCTTGTCCTCCTCTGCCCCTCCTCTGCCCCTCCTCTGCCCCTCCTCTGCCCCTCCTCTGCCCCTCCTCTGCCCGTCCTCTGCCCCTCCTCTGGTCGTCCTCTGGTCGTCCTCTGGTCGTCCTCTGCCCCTCCTCTGCCCCTCCTCTGCCCCTCCTCTGCCCCTCCTCTGCTCCTCCTCTGCCACTCCTCTGCCACTCCTCTGCCCCTCCTCTGCTCCTCCTCTGCCCCTCCTCTGCTCCTCCTCTGCTCCTCCTCTGCTCCTCCTCCTCTTGTCGTCCTCTGCCCCTCCTCTGCCCCTCCTCTGCCCCTCCTCTGCCCCTCCTCTGCCCCTCCTCTGCTCCTCCTCTGCCACTCCTCTGCCCCTCCTCTTGTCCTCCTCTGCCCCTCCTCTGCCCCTCCTCTGCTCCTCCTCTGCTCCTCCTCTGCTCCTCCTCCTCTTGTCCTCCTCTGCTCCTCCTCTGCTCCTCCTCTGCCCCTCCTCTTGTCCTCCTCTTGTCCTCCTCTTGTCATCCTCTTGTCCTCCTCTTGTCCTCCTCTGCCCCTCCTCTGCTCCTCCTCTGCCCCTCCTCTTGTCCTCCTCTTGTCCTCCTCTTGTCCTCCTCTGCCCCTCCTCTGCCCCTCCTCTGCCCCTCCTCTGCTCCTCCTCTGCCCCTCCTCTTGTCCTCCTCTTGTCCTCCTCTGGCCCTCCTCTGTTCCTCCTCCTCTTGACACACAGCCTCCTGTGTCCTCAGATGTGGATGACGGCTTGAAGAGGGAGTATGTGCCTGTGCCCATCCCGGTGCCCGTGTTTGTCCCGATGCCCATGAACATGTACTCCCAGCTCACACCAGCGCCCCTCTCTCTGCCTCTGCCGGTAACACGCACTGCATTTCCACCTGCTCATGCTCCCTCACACTGGTCCCTGGTGAGTTATGTCATCACCATCGTGTTTGCTTTGCTCAGGTTCCTGTGCCTGTGTTTCTGCCCACCAGCCTCCAGGGGACAGAGCAGCTCATCCAGACCCTTCGTGACCCCCAGACAGCCAAGGAGGAAAGCAAACCAGGTACTCCAGTTCAGTCCAGGCTTGTTCCCAATACACAAAATTGGCTCCTACGTCATTAAAGAGGACGAATGATGTGGAATCAACTTTTTGGAGCTTTTCACCATATGTGAAACGCATATTATAAACATTGTTCCCTCATCTAAAATATGCCTGAAGAGGTTGGAGCTGTCATTCTTGCTCATGTTCCTATCTGAACGCTCCTTACAGTTCGCTTTAAGATGTGTCCTCAAGCCTCTGTCCCCCATGCTCCCACAGGACTGTTCTCCATAGATGTTCAGAAACGTGAGACAAAACAACACAATACAGCTTTATAAATCTGACGCCATGTGCAGTAGTTTCATGGGCAGAATGATGCAGGCCCAATGCTGTGAAGGGGGAATGATTTTTGACTCAAAACAAAAGTCAAAAACAAAGTAATACATTGCTTTCGGTGAATTTAACATCAAAACAATAAAAGGTAAAAGGTGTCCTGCTCTTTTCCCCCTGCAGAGATCGGCCAGGTTTCTGAACATGGCCGATCTCTGCAGGATTCATTTGTAATGCAGTGAACGTTTCATAGACGCATTAACTATCTGGATAAACCCACTTTATATAAGAATGAAAAGAAAAGAATTAGGAGTCATCACAGCGTCCTGCTCTATATTTGACTCTGAGCTGCATGTATAGTAATGTGTCTGTGGTGATCCATGGCCGTCGTAGATGGGAATAACTGTTTATTGTGCCTGTTTGAGTCCAGATGTGAAACAGGAGCGAGGGGAGTGTGACACTGAGCAGGATGAGGCTGACCTGGACCTGGAGTCAGACCTCTGCCCTGGTACTTGTCTTGTACTTAGCTGTCTCTCTCTCTCTGTCTGGTCTGTCCCTCTGTCTCTCTGTTTCTCACTATCTCTCTAGCTCTCTCTGTCTCTCTCTGTTTCTCTGTCTCTCTCTCTCTCTCTCTTTGTCTGTCTCTTTGTTTCTCTCAGTCCCTCATTCAGTGTGTTTATTCTGATCGTTTCCCTCAGATGCCTGTCCAGGTGTGGGCAGGCCTGACCTCCAGGAGTGCACTAAAACCACCAGTCGAGCTGCGGAGGAGCAGCAGGTCGGCCCCTCTGTGCCGCCACAGCCCACCAAGCTGGTATGTGACAGGGCCATATCTTCAGATCAGATACAAGCAATATTAAAACTAGTATCGAAACACATTCACAGGACAGAAATGAATTTTTCCTGACTCAAATGGATGATCTTGTGCTGTGGCCTGTATCAGAACAAGTTTACGACAACGTAGACTAGTATAGTCCCATGAACCACTTTGGAGCCTGGACGCATGAGGGATTATGCACATACCATTTCCGAGTAAAGGTTCTTTTTGACAGCAGTGTGTTTACACAGACCTTCACATATTTCAGATGCATCCTTCTTCAGCACAGTCATGTGTTACGGTGTCTTGCAGCTGATTTACACACATTTCGGCTCATTCTCCTTGTATTGTTAGGGGAATAGCGCCATCTGCAGTCACACTTGTCCTGGGGAACATGTCAGGTCCTTGATAGGCCCCCTCGTCCCTGTTTACTGTCCTGTGGGCTGGTTTCCAGATCTCAATAGTCTCCAACATCTGTAATCCAGTATTTGTGTTTGTTGTCCTCCATCCCAGTTATTTTTGCACTTCCCCAGTCCATGATATGGCACTGTTCCCCTGTCAGTGCAGGATGGAGAATGCCGCTAAAATCTGTGCAAGTCACATCATTGTAACATCACATGACCCTTTTGAAGAAGGACGCATCCGAAACACATCAAGATATGAGGAAACAACACACTGGTCTGTCAAAAAGAACCTTTATTTGGAAATGATATTTGGACCTCTTTGAAGTTACATAGATATAGAATCTGACTCACTTCACTTTCACTTTCTGTTGAAAATAAGTCCCCCTTCTTTCCGAAACGGCTCGTCATTTTGGTCTGAAAATGTTCTACATGATACACATGTTTTTATTTGACGACTTTGACAGTGAATCATGATATGACCATTAATCACAGATCAATGAGGCGCCTTCGTTCCCCGAGTTCACTCCCACTAACCTGACTGACAGGTTTGATTCTGCCCCCTGCCCCCTGCCCCCTGCCCCCTGCCCCCTGCCCCCTGCCCCCTGCCCCCTGCCCCCTGCCAAATGGTCATTACCTTTAACACGCTCTGGATCGGCTCTTTGATTACCATGATATTCATGGTTGAAATTCCAAATAGGGAACTTGGCTCCAAATTTGACTGTAAATCTGCTAGAGAGAGAGAAAGAGAGAGATACTTTATTGATCCCCGGGGAAATTGAAGTTTTGCTGCAGTAAACCGTGTCCTGCAACATCCCAGCAGTGTCCAGAGGGAAACAACAGGAAAGGCCTCGTTCTTACTCCACTGTTGGTGATGAAAAAGTGGAAGATTTTCTGCCACATTTGCCGCCACATGTGGTGTGAAAAAGCTGCAGCAGCTCAGATGTTCATAGCTAGCTCCTTAGTTAGCCTCTTGCACAGTCTCCATGGATATGAGGAGAATAATAAACAAAATCAATAAGTTAACTGCATAACTTGGACAAATTTGCTGTTTCCAGGCCACAAATCCTGTCGGTGATTATTAGTGGTTTTAAGCTGCTCTGGGAGTCTGTTGGATTTATCTCTGACCCCCCTCATCCCTGAGATAAGCTCCAGCTGCAGTGTGAATGCAAACTATATCACACGAATAATCCATGTTCATCAGTGTTCTTAACCACAACACCACTCGTATAGGTGTACTGGTGCCAGCTCTGAGGTGTTTGTGCTCTGTAGGGGAGTAAGAAACGAGTGGTGGAGGGCGGTGCTCCAGGCTCCAGACTTCCCCTGAAGAGCCGCTACGGCCTCAGTGCCTGGAGACGCTGGGCTCAAGCCACATCCAACCAGTCAGCAGACACCAAAGACTCCAAAGCAGGTACGACGAGTCCAGCTCACATACAGCAGAGAATACAGGACATATGAGGAGGGGCAGTTTAGGACTGTGCACCATGAGGAGGGGCAGGTTAGGACTGTGCACCATGAGGAGGGGCAGTTTCGGACTGTACATCATGAGGAGGGGCAGTTTAGGACTGTGCACCATGAGGAGGGGCAGTTTAGGACTGTGCACCATGAGGAGGGGCAGTTTAGGACTGTACATCATGAGGAGGGGCAGTTTAGGACTGTGCACCATGAGGAGGGGCAGGTTAGGACTGTGCACCATGAGGAGGGGCAGTTTCGGACTGTGCACCATGAGGAGGGGCAGTTTAGGACTGTACATCATGAGGAGGGGCAGTTTAGGACTGTGCACCATGAGGAGGGGCAGTTTAGGACTGTGCACCATGAGGAGGGGCAGTTTAGGACTGTGCACCATGAGGAGGGGCAGTTTAGGACTGTACACCATGAGGAGGGGCAGTTTAGGACTGTGCACCATGAGGAGGGGCAGTTTAGGACTGTACACCATGAGGAGGGGCAGTTTAGGACTGTACACCATGAGGAGGGGCAGTTTAGGACTGTGCACCATGAGGAGGGGCAGTTTAGGACTGTGCACCATGAGGAGGGGCAGGTTAGGACTGTACACCATGAGGAGGGGCAGTTTAGGACTGTATATCATGAGGAGGGGCAGTTTAGGACTGTGCACCATGAGGAGGGGCAGTTTCGGAGCACTGATGAACTGCTCCTGTGCTCAGAGTGCTGCAGCAGATCTAACCTCTTGGAGCTGTCCTCGGAGCAGCTCAGCGTGGCCCTGTGCTCCTTTGTGAAGGAGGTGTGCCGGCCCAATGGGGAGCGTTACAGCCCAGACAGCGTCCTGTACCTCTGCCTGGGCCTTCAGCAGGTGGGTGGCCCTTCAGCAGGTGGGTGGCCCTTCAGCAGGTGGGTGGCCCTGCTCTGTCTGAAGCAGTGGGAGGCATAACTCTCGTACAGTCGCTCATTCAGGTTTCCCATTTATAACTGTTGGCAACATGAAAAGAAGCACATGAGTCACAGTAAAAATGTCACGACAGAGAAAGGAACAGCCTGTGGGTGATCTTGGCCTTTTATTTATTTGTTTTATTTATTTATTTATTTGAAGGGGACAGTGCACATTAATGAACATATGATACATATGTAAATATGCCAGATTATAGCCACAGGCTAATTTCCAAAAACTATGCTACACAACAGTCACCAGGGGGCGCTGTCCTCCTTTACAAATCCACTTCTGTTTGAAGTTAGATGGGACAGATCAGGGCATTCAAAAGCAAAAATAAAATCATTCAATGAATTCTGTCCAGATTAAGGACTTAAAGCATTCAAGAACATTCGATTTAATTTGAAGCTGTGTTAAGAATATTGGAAGTTGTGCCAAAAATATTTCTCATGTTCCACTAACAACATTTATTCTGTGGCCACACCGGCTCGTCAAAGCCTGATCTCATCAGATCTCAGAAGCTCAGCAGGGCCGAGTCTGGGCAGGACTTGGATGAGGGACCACTGGGAATTCCAGGTGCCACAAGAGGCGCCAGTGGCAAAAACCTGTTTTGTCCTTGGGCAAGACACTTTACTCACATTGCCTAATATGAAAATGGTGTATGTGAGTGATGGTCAGAGGGGCCGATGGTGCGGATTGGAGCTTCACTTCTGTCAGTCCAGGGCAGCTGTGGCTCCAGTCGTGGTTTATCATCACTGAGTGTGGAGTGAATAATGTTCTGTAAAGTGTCTAAAAAAGCACTATAGAAAATATTATTATTAATACATTCAAGGAAGTTCATTTTGCCGTCATAAACGTCGCCCTGAATGACCCCGAACATTCATGTACAAACACCATATACTCCACAGGGCTGTGCCAAACAGAGATCGATCCAAAGGCCTGTGCATTATACACTATGTGCAGAATTATTAGGCAATTAAGTATTTTGACCACATCATCCTTTTTATGCATGTTGTCGTACTCCAGGCTGTACAGGCTTGAAAGCCTATTACCAATTATGTACATCAACTGATGTGCATCTGGGTAATGAGAAGGGCTGTGGTCTAATGACATCAACACCCTGTATTAGGTGTGCATAATTATTAGGCAACTTACTTTCCTTTGGCAAAATGGGCCAGAAGAGAGATTTGACTCTGAAAAGTCTAAAATTGTGAGGTGTCTTGCAGAGGGATGCAGCAGCCTTGAAACTGCCAAACTTTTGAAGCAGGATCACAGAACAATCAAGCGTTTCATGGCAAATAGCCAACAGGGTCGCAAGAAGCGCGTTGAAAAAAGAAGGCACAAAGTAACTTCCCAAGAATTGAAGAAAATCAAGCGTGAAGCTGAAGGTGCCATTTGCCACCAGTTCTGCCATATTTCAGAGCTCCAACGTTACTGCAGTGTCCAAAAACACAAAGTGTGCAATACTCAGGGACATGGCCAAGGTGAGGAAGGCTGAAAAACGACCACCACTGAACAGGAGACACAAGATAAAATGTCAAGACTGGGCCAAGAAATATCTCAAGACTGATTTTTCTAAGGTTTTATGGTCTGATGAAATGAGAGTGAGTCTTGATGGGCCTGTGGCTGGATCAGTAAAGGGCAGAAAGCTCCACTTCGACTCAGACGCCAGCAACGTGGAGGAGGGGTACTGGTCTGGGCTGGTATCATCAAAGATGAGCTTGTGGGACCTTTTCGGGTTGAGGATGGAGTCAAACTCAACTCCCAGTCCTACTGCCAGTTCCTGGAAGACACCTTCAAGCAGTGGTACAAGAAGAAGTCGCCATCTTTCAAGAAAAACATGATTTTCATGCAGGACAATGCTCCATCACAAGCCTCCAGATACTCCACAGCGTGGCTGCCCAGTAAAGAATAATGACATGGCCCCTTGTTCACCTGATCTGAACCCCATAGAGAACCTTTGGTTCCTCATGAAACGTAAGATCTACAAGGAGGGAAAACCGTCCACCTCTGAACAGAGTCTGGAGGCTGTGGCTGCTGCAGTGTTGATGTTGAACAGATGAAGAAGCTGACAGAATCCATGGATGGAAGGATTTGGAGTGTCCTTGTAAAGAAAGGTGGCTATACTGGTCACTGATTTGTTTTTGAATGTCAGAAATGTTTGTTTGTACATTTTGAGTTGTTATATTGGTTTGCCTGGCAAAAATAAATGAGGTGGGTATAGATTTGTTTTTTATTAATTTGCCTAATAATTCTGCACAGTAATAGTTCCCTGCACACACAGATATCCTCCTAAGATCACCCAAACTAAAAAAGCCCCACTCCAACTTCCAAAAATATTCAGCTTTGATATTTGTGAGTCTTTTGGGTTGATTGAGAATATAGTAGTTAATAATAATAGAATTAATCCTCAAAAATACAACTTGCCTAATAATTCTGCACACACTGTAATGGACAGGTCTGCAGCCCATCGTGGGGCAGTAAGAGGATTTACGCTCTTGTTTAGGAATAAGTGGCCTGAGCAGCACGTGCTTTAATACAGTTACAGATATTCGTGCTATTGGAGATAATATAACGCTCAGAGTCGCAGTCGGGGTTTGGTTCGTCATCCAACGTCTCGGGAACATGTCTTCATTTATTTCTTGCTCATGTCCAGGAACATCACACATTTTGGCTGCAAACATTTTCAGTGAATCCACTGATTTATATAAAAGATATTTGGTGGATTTCGGTTCCAAACACTCAGTTCTATCACAGTAAATAATCTGCATTCTAATAAGTAAAGGTTCTTGTCCTGAGTGGCCACAAAACGGTCACTCTGACAGAATGAAAGGTCAGAGGTGCAGTGTGCAGGTTTTCTGCTGGAGGGTTCGTTACCTGCTTGTTTCAGTGGAGATGCTGGAATGTTCCATAGTGTGACAATAAACAGCTCTAACTTACATTTATTAAATTACAGCTGCTTTTATTGCTCAGAAGCACCAAGAAAAACAGGAATTCTGACTGTGAGAAGATCGGACCTGTAACTTAGACAGGTTTGGTCTCCATGAAGATAGAGCGTCATACTGTGAAACATCTTTCTTTCCACATCTATTAATGGCATTAAAAATACTGAATTGTGGCATTAAAAAGACAAAAAGAATTACATTCTGAGTGTTGAACCCTGCATAAACCCTGCAGATGGATAATTGATAGTAATCCTCACATCTGGCACTTCAATATTTATACTTTAATCTATTCATCTAAGTTATAATATAACATCTATACCCTAAACTCAAAGAATTACAAGAACTGCAAAGAAAAATGGTGCAGTCTTGGGCACCAATAACCCTTTCACTCCCCCTAAAATTACCACTGCTAAAAGCATGGTCTCTTCTGTTTTAACGAGTAAAAGTATTTCTGATCTAATCTAATTTCAGAACAATACAAACCGAACTGAAAAATGAATGCATCGTAAAAATGGATCTCCTTTTTCTCTTTCCTGAATAAATGCCTGAAATGATGTATGTGCTTTGTTCTGCCAGCAAAGTCAGTCTTATATAGAGGGAGGAACTCTAAGGGGGGAACCAAAGTCTGGAGCTTGTGGTAGCGGTAGGAAGATTAGATAGTGACACTTCCTGTTGCGCAGGAGCACGTGGCACATGGCTGTGCTCACGCGCTTCTGGCCACACGGAGGAACTCTCCTTCTCCCTGGTAAAAGGATTCATCTGTTCCGAGTGCCTCTTTCCCCTCCATCATGTACGTATGCGCCGTGGGTCTGACTTTGAACCACTTTAACGTCGAGTCCACTCACTTAGAACATCTTTCGGTTCCAATTGAAATACGTGGAATCTGATAAACTATTTACAAATACTCACGTTACTTATTTTTGGTGTAATTATGCTTTAATTATTGGCCATGTAACTGTATTTTAATGTACACATTTGCACTGTAGGGCTGCACCGATCCAGCTTTTTCTGCTCCAGTGCCGATATGAATCCATTGAGATATTAAGCGATACCAGCGAGACTAAGAATGCCCTTTTTCCCCTCAAAAAACACTAACTTGTTACAAAATCCATCTATTTATGCAATGTAATTGTTATTTATCCTGCAAGTAAATACAGAACAGCCTTTTATGAGTTAAAGTTATTCATTCGGAGACATTCTAGGCCTTCATACGCCAGTAAATAGTCTTGTTACCTCAACTTAAAGGACAAACCAGGATCATGGGACCAATACCTGAAAATGTCCCGGATCAGACTGATATCCTAATATATTTTAATCTGGCACTACTTTCCACCACTGTTTATAAAGAGCATAAGAGAATACTGCGTAAATGTAGAAGGCAGGAAGTGAGTGTTGATTCTCTCCTGATGTTCCTGTGTCCACGTAGCACCTTCACTCCAAAGGCCGAGCGGACGACCTGTTTGGAGACGTGTGCTACCAGCCGTTTGTGGAGGAGCTGAGCCAGGTGCTGAGGAGGTGGCAGCCCCATGTTCTTCCTGATGGTCAGTACCTGCTCCTCACCGCTACATGACGGTACAAGGTGGAACGGCATTTTGAGATCTGAAAATGTAGACGGACTAAAATACAGAATTACTCACATTCATGTGTAAATGGAACCAAACATTGAGCACTTTAGGTTTGACCAGGTAATAACATTCTAACATTCTCGTTTAAAGCTCACAAGTCACTTTTGTCTAACGTGGGACCTTGTAAGTAGCTTGTAGGATGTTATTTTGCTTTAGAATATTTTCTGTGGGGTAATTGTACTTTAGCATAATGACAGTATTATCTCTTGAGTGCATGTGATATTTCTGAGGAAAATGGACTACAGATTATAGTGACCGGCCTGTGTGGGAGCTGTCCAGTGATTAGAACCTTTTTGCTGTTCACATCCTGAACTTTTTTGATTGCAAAGGAAACTCTGAGGACTTCCCCAACGACTGTCGCAATAGTCAAACCACTGGCTTCAGTCACAAGGATTTGCACTTGTGCTGCTCACTTAGTAGAATTTTGATCAAGCTCGATATTCACTCATTTGTAATTGTCGCTTTTTTAATTGAGAGTTCTACAGCCATTGTTTTTTAAGTTAATATAACAGAAGTTTTTAGTAACCGTAGCTTTATGCTTTACTCCTACTTAAATATTTGTATTCAGGGAACAGTTTTGTTGAGTAAAAGTCGTGGTTACTCTTCCCAGTCGAAGGCCGTTTTCACACTGGTTAATGTGCTCTCTGTGACTGACCCCAGTGTGCAGTACATTTGATTCTATTTACTTTACTTTTGGATTGTCCCTGTAGCATTTATACAAATGTACTTGAACCAAGCATTTGTTTACCCATTTGCAACTGTTAATGTCCACACAGACTGTAGTTTGGCCACGTTCACGAGGGAGAGAGGAGCTGCTTTTAACACTTCCTGTTTCAAACATTCTCGGAGCTTTTACTGTGACTCAGAATGTGGCTCACGGCTCTCAGACCGAATGCTCTTCTGCATCAGCTTGAACTAGTGACAGTGTGAAAACCCTTCAGTCCACAAGTGACAAAAGCTTTATGTTGACAATATGAAATGATCTGAGTTTTCAGTTTAACTGCTCAAGTTTATATTTTTACACAAATGTACAAACTCCGATATCGGCACAGCCAAATGATTTTCAGGTAAGTTTGGGCAAGTGTAATAAAAACTCTAACCTTCAGTGTTCTCTCAGAGCCTAAATGTTGGATAAATATACAAAATATAAAAATGTAATAATTAAACTAACTCATAAATGACGTCCCATCACTAGTTTACAAGTAACATTTTATAATCTACCAGTCACTGTGAAATCTCTCATTGTGCTGGTTTATTGCAGCTCATGTTTCTTGTGAAAATGTTAGGCTTGGATAACCTGTGTGAAGAGCCTGTTAACATACTGCAGTTAGACTAAGGAACAGACTCCATATTCAGTACAGACTGAACAGTTCTGAGAGCTTTTCTTATGGCCCCTTTTCAGTCGACTAATCAGCAGCACATGATTCAGTCTATCATCTAAGGCCATTCAGTGAATGTGACTCTTTTCTTTTAACTATAGATATTTGCTCAAATGAGTTGATGAGTTTTTATACTAGTTTTAATATGTATTTGTATTTCATTTTTAGTGAAATAATTTTCTTCAGAATGTTGGGCCTAGACCTTCCTTCTCCCTGTGCGGCGGTGACAAACCCTGAGCTGTGTGTTGCAGGGTCCACGTGGGGTCGTGTGGATGAGCAGGCACTGTGGAGCAGCCGGCTCCTGGGGGCCCACTCCCCGGCCTCGCTGCTCCGCTCTCTGCTTTACCTCAACACTAAATACCTGGGAGCCCGCAGTGTGGAGCAGCACCTGAAGCTCTCGTTCAGCCGGATCTACACAGACACCCGAGTCCAGTCCGAGCCTGAGTCCCAGTCCAGCCCCAGTCCCTACGTGCCTTCAGCCTCTCAGGACCCACACGGTACAGGGGCCTTTAGCACGCAGCACACATGGAAACAGGGGATCCAAGGAGATTTTTGCCCACGTCTAAAATCTGAATTGTTCTTGTGGATTGTCTAGAACAAAAGCTATTTAAAAGGCTTTTTATTTACATTTCTAATCAGAGCTTTTCTTAATCCAACAGCCCTACTTCAATGGACAGTTCAGAGTTTTGGACATAGGGCCTCATTTCCTAGTGAGCCAGTGTTGGAGACATGTGGAGACACTTTTTAAAAATTCCATCCCGTCTTGTATTTCCCAAGTTGAGCACAAATGCACAATAAGACTCCAGGAGCCCGACTCTGTGGTCGCTGTTCACTTTAACATATGTCGTCTTTATGTTTCTGTGGGGAGTCGAACAGGAGCCTGCCCTGCAGAGGGGACATGAAGCCTATTGGATTTTTACTTTACAAAGTCTTAGTCCTAAAGGCTTAAAGGGAGAGTTCAGGATTTTGGACATGTCCTGATGTCTCAAACACATGACTGTTGCACTGGTTCGATAAAGTGGAGCTCCTGTAGGTTTGGTCAGGAGCTGCACCTGATTTAAACCTGTTATGTCTTTGTGTCCAGTGATTAGAACCTTTTGCTGTTCACATCCTGATTTCTATGCTGACTGTAAAAATATGAGGACACATATTTCTCAATGTTTAGATTTGATCCAGATTCGAATGTTGTAGATCGACTTATTGGCTGTGGTTCCAGGGCAAAGCCAGTCCAGGAAAAGGAAGCTGGAGGAGGAGGACTCGGAGCTGCTGGGCCGTGTGACGGAGCAGGAGCGGGACCTCTATCAGATATACAGGGACAAATGGTGAGCTTAATGTTTCAGGTTACTCGTGCTTCTGAGTGTGCTTAAAATCTGACATGAACTGAATCCAAACTCCAAGGAAAAAAATTGTGCTTGATTCTGCTATAGTTACAATCGTGATGTTTTAATCTAATATTTAATATGGTTTTAAATTGCAATATTTATGTAAAAATGATTTGACAAAAGAAACTATTCCACTGACTGAGAGCATTAGAAAACTACGCTGTAAATGTGATCACAACAAAGCGCCGAGCAGCTGTTGGAACCTCCAGTGGATCAATGCATCATTTTTTTACTTGTAAAAAGGGCCAATGATTTTCCGCAATCGTGGAAAATGGACAGAAAATCGACCTGAATTCTTTAAAATATTTGAAAAAAGCCGCTTAAAACTGATAATTGATGTGTGGCAGATGTTTACGTATGAATGGGTGAACCCATAGACCATATGCACCTCCTCCCGTACGCCGCACCTCCTCCCGTACGCCGCGCCTCCTCCCGTACCCCTCACCTCCTCCCGTACCCCTCACCTCCTCCCGTACCCCGCACCTCCTCCCGTACCCCTCACCTCCTCCCGTACCCCTCACCTCCTCCCGTACCCCGCACCTCCTCCCGTACCCCTCACCTCCTCCCGTACCCCGCATCACCTCCCGTACGCCGCGCCACCTCCCGTACGCCGCGCCTCCTCCCGTACGCCGCGCCTCCTCCCGTACGCCGCGCCTCCTCCCGTACGCCGCGCCTCCTCCCGTACGCTGCGCACCCCGCGCCTCCTCCCGTACGCCGCGCCTCCTCCCGTACGCCGCACCTCCTCCCGTACGCCGCACCTCCTCCCGTACGCTGCGCACCCCTCACCTCCTCCCGTACGCCGCACCTCCTCCCGTACGCCGCACCTCCTCCCGTACGCCGCACCTCCTCCCGTACGCCGCACCTCCTCCCGTACGCTGCGCACCCCTCACCTCCTCCCGTACGCCGCACCTCCTCCCGTACGCTGCGCACCCCTCACCTCCTCCCGTACGCTGCGCACCCCTCACCTCCTCCCGTACGCCGCACCTCCTCCCGTACGCTGCGCACCCCGCGCCTCCTCCCGTACGCCGCGCCTCCTCCCGTACGCCGCACCTCCCCCCGTACGCCGCACCTCCTCCCGTACGCTGCGCACCCCTCACCTCCTCCCGTACGCCGCACCTCCTCCCGTACGCCGTGCCTCCTCCCGTACGCCGCACCTCCTCCCGTACGCCGCACCTCCTCCCGTACGCTGCGCACCCCTCACCTCCTCCCGTACGCCGCGCCTCCTCCCGTACGCCGCGCACAGATCGTGCCTTGTCGTGTACGCTGCATGGACCGTGCTTCCTCCTGTGCAGCTCTAAATCAGGACTAAAGGTCTTAAACCAGGTCTAAACCAGGTCTAAACCAGATCTAAACCAGATCTAAACCAGGTCTAAACCAGATCTAAAACCAGGTCTAATCCAGGTCTAAAACCAAACAAGAATTTGCAGGAGTTGTTGCTACATTCATGTAGTTTTAAAAATCATGACAATATCAAGTAATCCAAAGTATTCAGATTACATCAATCGCGTTAAGTAATTTAATGGATTATGTTCCAAACTACATTTTGGGGTCTGTAATCTGGGGATTACAGTTTAGAAGTCACCTTCCAACACTGTCAACAGAATTATCTAATGTGTTACAATGAAAGAGAAAAACGGAATTCAAAATATCTGAAATGGAAAATGTCCATTTTTGGCCCTGTGAAAAACAGTTTAAGAAAATGTAATTGGAGAAGTACAGAATAGTGTGTTTGCCGATAAACGAGTTCGATATGTTCTATATTATAAAATAGGCGATTGCTCAAACTGCAAATATGTGAATCACTCCGTGTACTTCAGGAGACTCAATGGTGAAAAACCTGTGAGATGGTTAAAAGTCGTATAAAGTATTTTGCAGATTAGGTCTGCTTAAAAACCAGAAAACTACTCTTGAATTTGCCATAATTGTCTGTGTACTTGTGTCCAGCCCAGTGTCGGTGAGGGACAGTCTGGATGTCCTGTACCTGCTGCCTGACCCACAGGCCACTCCGGAGGGACTGTGGTTTAGCGTGAGCCCCCTCCAGGTCCCAGTCCTGGAGAACCTCCTGACCACAGCTCTGGTGGTCCAGGAGCTCCATATGGAGTCATCTCAGAGGAAGGACGGGGCACTACAGGAAGACCGGTCACAGCCAGCCAGTGGAGAGTAGTCCCTGTCCGTGCAAACGTCTTCTTCCCATGTCCTCCTTTGGACAGCTGGATCTCTGAAGGACGGAGCAGACTGCTGAACTCAACACTCCTCTGAACACTGACTCATGCACAGACTGAGAACATTGGCCCTTTAGCCTGGCGCTCATCTCAGCTCTTCTCTGTAGGCCTTCACGGCGGCCATGCAGCACGTTTAGACATTGTCTGATGTTTGCTGTGGACAGACCAAATCCTGATTCAAAGTCAACCTCGTCGGTCCAGTGCTGTGGTAAATGTTGTTTGAAATGTTGGATTGAATGACTTGGATTCTACTGTACAATTACAAAGGTCAAGGAAACGTGGAGCGTGGCCGTGGACGTAGGATGATGAAGTCTGGCCCTACGCTCTGCTACTGCTTTCATACTGCACCTTCAGCTGACGCTCTGCGGTCTCGAACCGGACTCACCAGCGTCTGTCCTTCAGAAGCTTGTGTCAGTCTCTCACAATACTTCTCCCAGACTTTTTAGTTCAGGTATTTTAAAATGTGGTGAACATGGCTGTTTCTTTTCAGTATAAGAAATGGAAAAGCAAAGTTCATAAACCATTTCCCCTTTGTGTAGGGCTGAGGTGTCACTTATGTTCAGCTCAGATTTCTTCTACACTTTATTTCCTTATTCCAAAAGTTAAGGCGATAACACAGCTTCACATGAGACCGAGAGTTGCTTTGGTTCTGTCATGTAGCACCGGGCCTCTGGGCCTCTGGTTTATTCTCATAGTTAGGCCTTTAAGTCCTATGCCCAAGGTCAGTGGAGTTTCAGAGAGTCAAATCTTCACTATGTTCGATACACTACAGTTAGCGTGGAAATGGTCCCACAGCTGGAGGTGTCTGGGGAGAGGGAGGTCCGTGCAGCTCTGCCTTTTCTTTACAGTGTTGGAGCCGGCCTGGACACAGCTTCCACACAACTGTTCACCTTTCATACTTTAATGCTTATGAGTTAAGAATTTGTCTTTTTTTTTTGGTTTGTTTTAATAAATCTCTAAATATGTGTGGCTGCGTCTTTCCTTTTGCCCAGGTGTGACTCGGCTGCATAAAATAAAACGTTTGCTGTAAGTGGACGTTACAGGGAAGCTCGGCTGTGCCAACAAACAATACGGCAGGAGTCACCAAGTCCCAATGAACACCTATCCCTGTTTCTCCTCCGCTCACCGTGGACCTCAGCAGAGTAACGCTGCTCTCAGAGGGACCGGGCAGAGTTTTGGACATAGGGCCTCGTTTCCTGGTGGTCCACAGTGTTGGAGACGTGTGGAGACACTTTTTAACTCTCCCTCCAGTCCTTGTATTTGCAGAGGTGCTGGTGCTGGGCTAGTGCAGGTCAATGGCCACAGTCGTCCTGCCACTAAAAACAGTCTGACCCACTCCACAGACCCGAGGAAAAACTATTAGAACTCCAGACTGTCCCTGTGAACGTCTGTGTCACAGAATAATGTTTGAAATAAAACTAACTCTGCATCGCATGAATTGTTGCATGTTGAGGGACTATTTTCTCATATATCAGTCTGATGCTGCTGAGCTATCGGGAAATACAACTCACTGCTGCTGCTCAGACAGAAATCCTGCAAATGCAACAGTCGGTTTGACTCTAAAATGATTCTGTGACAGACGTTCACAGGGACAGTCTGGAGCTCTGATAGTTTCCTCGGGTCTGTGGAGTGGATCAGACTGTTTTTAGTGGCAGGACGACTGTGGCCATTGACCTGCACTAGCCCAGCACCAGCACCTCTGCAAATACAAGGACTGGAGGAAGAATTAAAAAGTGTCTCCACACCTCTCCAACACTGTGGACCACCAGGAAACGAGGCCCTATGTCCAAAATTCTGAAGTGTCATTTTAAGACGCTTCGGTGATGTGGTGAAAACATGATCACATACTCCTGTATCTGTTGTACAACAGATTCATTTCTGTCTGAAACATATATGATTATATAAAAATAGACCGATTTTCTCCTCTTCAGCCGCCTCACTTCCTTCTCCTGATTCCTCCCCTCCATCCTCCAGTTTTCAGCTGTCAATCAAACGTGTCATATGAGGTGGTGTCCCAAAGAAAACCCCGGACAGACGGAGCAAACGCAGGAGGCTTCAGGAGGCTTCTGGAGGCTTCCGGAGGCTTCCGGAGGCTTCCGGAGGCTTCCGGAGGCTTCCGGAGGCTTCCGGAGGCTTCAGGAGGCTTCAGGAGGCTTCAGGAGGCTTCAGGAGGCTTCAGGAGGCTTCAGGAGGCTTCAGGAGGCTTCAGGAGCAGACATCAGTTCAAATGTCAACCTAATCAAACTTTCCTTTTTGGTCTCAGTGCGGAGTTTCTCTCCCTGTGTCTGTGGGAGGAAACAAAAGAGACGCGGTGATCATAGGTCCGTGAATACTGCCCCCCTGCGGCGTTAGGGGGCACCTACACTGCTGTGGAGAGTTTTGTCTTCTGCTTTAACAAACATTTACCGCGGATTTGGACGGCATATGATTTCTCTCATTCTTCACATTGATATATTTTCTTATCTCGGAGCTGTTGCAGATTTATTCAGTGACTAGACTAGAGCCCTATTGGAAAAGACGGAGTAAGTATTGTCTAATTTCTATGTATCGGCATTTTTTATTTATTTTTTGCTGTTAATATTTCGTATTGGCTGTTTTTTCTTTTTGTTGCTGTTGCTTGGCCTAAATTAATATTGTAAATGTGATTTTGCTGTATTTCTTTGGTTTAGTCCCTGAAAAGTCACATTTTGAGTGTGAATGCCTTTTTGAAGTAGGCGAAATGAACGGTGGAAATGATACATTTATTTTCAGTGACTCAAACGTGCTTTAAACCGTTTACAACAGAATGTTAGTCACAGAGGGCAGATCCGACAGGGCGCACGCCTCCTGGACTTTCGCTTTCCGGACGTCGGAGCGCGCGTCTGTGCGTCAGTGCGTCAGGTGCGAGGGAGGCTCGAGCTGTTTCCTTTGACTTTGACCCAGTGGATCTTCCCCGAGTTCAGGAGACACAACAGTTGGTCTGTCTGGGGTAAGTGCTGCTTTAATGCTTTCAGGGCACTGAGCTTTGCCAGTGCTGCGGCTTTAGGCGCTGTGCGTGACGCCGTGTCATTTCTCAGCTGCTCCGTGTATTATTAGAAACTTCCTTCTTCCCTGTAAAACTGTGACTTCCTTTAAGAGTCGGGCCCGATGGCTCCGGAACAGACTGTCCTTGGCTAAATAGTCCTGAGTTAGATGGAGGCGGCACAGAAGGACCGTGTGGGTGGAGGTCGCACTTATTCTCTTGTGTTGTGTGTTTGACTGTGGGCTGCGTGACGTGACGTGACGTGCTGTGCTCGGCTCGGCAGGTGAACACGCAGGTGTTTGTTGTCTTTGTGATGATTCTGCTCCAGAACCGTGCGCTCCGCAGTCAGGACAGGCCCCTCCACAAGTGTCACCTACAGTGTGTTAAAAGAACACAAACACACACTGGGTCCAGCCACTGAGTAGGACTGGAAGCAGAGGCCGTATGGATGATATACGCTCAGCAAAAAATTGTGGCCACACCGGCTCGTCAAAGCCTGAACCCGTCAGATCTCAGAAGCTCAGCAGGGCCTGGTTAGTACTTGGATGGGAGACCACTGGGAATTCCAGGTGCCACAGTGGGGCCAGTTGCTAAAACTGTCGTTGTGTCCTTAGGCAAGACACTTCACCCACATTGCCTAGTATGAAAGTGGTGTGTGCGTGAGTGTTGGTGGTGGTCGGAGGGGCTGATGGTGCAGATTGGAGCCTCGCTTCCGTCAGTCTGCCCCAGGGCAGCTGTAGCTACAATAGTAGTTTACACCACCGGGTCTGGAGTGAATGAATAATGCTGTAAAGTTTGAGTGTCCTGAAAAGCGCTGTGTAAAACTGATGCATTATATATACGCTCATATATACACTCATATATATGCTCATACACTCATACACTCGTATATACACTCGTATATATGCTCATACGCTCATACAGTCATATATATGGTCATATATATGGTCATATATACGGTCATATATGGTCATATATATGGTCATATATACGCTCATATATACACTCATATATATGCTCATACACTCGTATATACACTCGTATATATGCTCATACGCTCATACAGTCATATATATGGTCATATATATGGTCATATATATGGTCATATATACGGTCATATATGGTCATATATATGGTCATATATACGCTCATATACGTTCACTGGGGGGATCATCGCCATGGTTCTCAAACCTAAAGGGAGCCCCACACGTGTCCTTGTGCTGTGGCTTATCCCTTTAACACTGGGATTATTGGGCTTTTAGTATTTGTTGTATTCTGATCTTTCACATGTTCTGCCAAACTCATGTGAACAGATCCTTGAAATAGTTTCATCTTAGGCAGTTACTCTTTTATAGGAAGAAGTGTGAAATAAACAGAATAATAATCAGTGCTTGTGTTCATATGGTCCTGACACATAAATATAAGTTTAATTATGCAAGTCCAGGTACTTTTGAATGAACTAACTTTAGTATTTACTGTGTGGTCCAGATAATTCTGCATTTATGATTTTTCGTTATCGGGAAGAGGCGTTTTGCTTATTTTGAAATCTACGTTTTTACTATTGCACAGGCCTGTTAATCCAATTTTCTAGAATTTGACTGTTCCAGATAATTATGAAAGTCAAATCAAAAAGAAATAAAGTTCAGTTCTGAAAGTAAACAACACATTTATTTTATATTAACAGGTTTACCGCATTAGATTTAGTATTTTTAAAACAATATTCAACAATATGTTAATAAAAATAACAATATTCATCAACAATATTTAAATAAAAATGTCCATTTCACACGTTGATATCTCCACCTTTCTTCTGTAACACTTTAACCCATTTAGAATCAGAATCAGAATGACTTTTATTCATCCCCGAGGGGAAATTTCCTTTGTTACAGATGCAACCGACCAAGAGCCTGTAGATCGAAACAAGTTACAAAATAAGCTAAATACAATAAGATAAAAGATAAAATAGCTCTGGGAAATTATTTAGATCAGTGACATATTTATGACTATATACATGTGTGAGCAGGAATAGGATGAAAAGGATTGAGTAGTTTGTGAGTTAAAGTGCAGCGTTCAACAGTTTGATGGCGACAGGACAGATTTCCTGTGTCTCTCAGTGGAGCAGCGGCAGCCGCAGTCTATGGCTGAAAGAGCTCCTCTGATTGGCCAGCACCTTGTGGAGGGGGTGGGAGGGAGAGTCCAGAATAGTCCAGATTTTGTCCAGTATTCTCCTGTCCAACACCACCGCCAGAGAGTCCAGCTCCTCCCCCACAACATGTCCAGCCTTCCTAATGATCTTCTCGAGTCTATTAGTGTCCCTCAGGCGCAGACTGCTGCCCCAGCAGACACAGCACATGATGCACTGGCCTCCATAGACTCGTAGAACATCCTGAGCATCGTCCTGCAGATGTCAAAGCTCACTCCATCAGGTCCTGGTGCTTTCCCGGCCTTCAGTCTCTGCAGTTGACACCTCACCTGCTCCTCAGTGACAGTCAGTGTGGAGGTGTCAGGAGGGGGAGGGGTGGTGTCGTCTGAGGTGTGAGCTGGGTCTTCCACAGGAGACGGGGGAGGGAGGGGTAGGGGGGTGACTGCTGCTGGCTGGAGCTGGACAGTTCCTGCAGTGTCAAAGCGATTGAAGAAGATGTTGAACTCATTAGCTGTGTTCACGTCTCCCTCAACGCTTCCCCCTCGGGTCGGCTTGTGTCCCGTGATGGTCCTCATGCCGCTCCACACTTCCCTCATGTTGTTCTGCTGAAGTTTCCACTCCAGCTTCCTCCCATGTCTCTGTCTGGCCTGGCTCAGCTGCACCTTCAGTTTCTTCTGAGCAGCCCGGGCCTCCTCCTTGTTTCCCGAGCTGCAGGCCTTCCTCTTCCCGATGAGTGTGGCTTTAATGTCCTTGGTTATCCATGGCTTGTTGTTTGGATAACAGCTCACAGTCTTTGTTGGGACAACTGAGTCCACACAGAAGTTTATGTAGCTGGTGATGCAGTCAGTCAGCCCGTCGAGGTCTTCTCCATGGGGCTCAGTGAGTGCAGCCCAGTCTGTCACCTCAAAGCAGCTCTGTAACACCTCCAGAGACTCGTCTGTCCACCTCCTCACAGACCAGGGGGAGGGGGGAAGGCGCTTCACCAGAGGTGTGTAAGATGTCCTGAGGAGCACCAGGATGTGGTCTGAATGGCCAAGTGGGGGCAGGGGGGCCCCAGGTATGCGCCACGAACATTAGCATCAACAGATCAACAGAAGATGTAAAATTCTTGCTGGTTTTGGAGTCAGTTTTCTTGCTCGTGCTCAGTATAGCTCCAAAGACTGTCCTTAGAAGAAAACTGGCCCCAACTCCTGTTTGAGAATTGCCCAAAGGTTCTCATTTTATATCTGGTGAAGCAGGAGTCGTGTCTTCAGGCGTTTGTCCTTGAAATTCTTCTCGCTCAGCCGCTCTTTTGCGCACTTCAAGGCATGACTTTTGCTCCAAGAACTTGGTGTAGTTTTTGGAGTTCATTTTTACACCTTCTGCTTTATTGTGAGGAAAGTAGTGCAATATTGAGCCCAAGCAAGAAAACTGACTCCAAAACCAGCAAGAATCTCACATCTGCGGTTGGGTCTAGACTGGTTAAAGTGTTACAGAAGAAAGGTGAATATATCAACATGTGAAATGCACATTTTTATTTATTGTTTTAAAATATACAGAATATAATGCTATATATTTGTTGATATAAAATGTGTTATTTACTTTCAGAACTGAACTTTATTTCTTTTTGATTTGACTTTCATAATTATCTGGAACAGTCAAATTCTAGAAAATTAGATTATTGCACCGTTAAATAATAAAAAATATTTCCAAACTACCAAATAAAGCTGAAAATTGGCCTTTGCAATAGTCAAAAAGTAAATTTAGTAAAAATAAGCAAAACACCTCTTCCCGATAATGAAAAACCGTCCATGCAGAATTATCTGGACCACAGAATAGAATGAAGAAAACACAATCTGGGCCTTGTTTTTCTTTCTTTCGTCTCATCTCCATAGTCTGAAACCCCAGTCTGTTGCACGACACTCCCTATAGCTCCACCTGCAGGTTGTTTGTGTGTCCACAGTGTGTGTGCCTGAAGCTGCTCCTGTCACTGTCCAGTGGGATGAACCTGCCCGAGCTGAGGTGTGCTGACCCTGAGACGCCTCACAGCAATGTCCAGTGAAGAATGAAGCTGCTCCTGCTGCTGGCCTGCCTCACCGTGTGCCTGTGCACAGGTCCAAATGCACCTCAAGCACATGCTCTTCACTATTATTATTGTTTATTATATATTGTACTTCAAAATGTAGTGACAGGCTAATCAAGTGGAGCTAAGAGGATGCTAACGTCTACAGTCTACTACATGATTGTGTTTTTATTTTGCTAAATAAATTCCTGTTCTTAATATGGAACTCAAATTCGCCCCTGTAACCGGTAGCATCACAAGATTAAAGTTGAACTCCGGCACGTTTGAAGCTAAAGTCGTTTCTAGAGGAGGTGGAATTCTGTCAGAAGCCAAAAAACGGCACAGATCAGTGTTTCCTCGGTGGAGATCTCACTGTGGCAGTGAGTCTGTCAAGACAACAAACTAGTGCAGTGATGGGGGCAAGTTCTGAACTTCACGTAAAACACCAATTTGCTTCACTCATTAGTGTCTGGAAACGTTAGAAAACAACTTTATAAGCAGCCGTAACTTTACCTCTGTTGATTTCCTCTGCACATGTGAAAGCCGAAAAGACTCGATTGTCGACTCCAGCGGCATCAGAAGCAACAAGTGAATATCGACTACTGAGGGTGAGGAAGAAACTGAAAACTGTTGAAAGAAAATGGTTCGGGAATTTATTATTTTTTACCATTTTTCAAAAAATATAATTAACTAACGAGTCTTTTGGGCTTTGGCCTGTGCAGTGGGAAATCAGCAGAGGGAAGTGTGAGGTGCTTATAAAGTTGTTTTCTAACGTTTCCAGACACTAATGAGTGAACCAGGCAGAGCGTTTGGTTTGTTAGACTCGTGGCTGTTGTCAGATGGGTTAAAGTGGTGTTAAGCTTCTTCAGTCTGAAGCAAATTGGTGTTTTACGTGGAAGTTCAGAACTTGCCCCCATCACTACACTAGTTCAGAACTTGCCCCCATCACTGCACTAGTTTGTTGCCTTGACAGACTCACTGCCACAGTGAGATCTCCACTGAGGAAACACTGATCTGTGCCGTTTTTTGGCTTCAGACAGAATTCCACCTCCTCTAGAAACGACTTTAGCTTCAAACGAGCCGGAGTTCAACTTTAATTTGACTGGAGCCAAACGCTATGGGTGATGTCCCATTCCCTTAGTCCATGATACACTCTATGATCGCACTACTTCATACTTTTTAGAATTCTCACAAAAGTTGCCTGTTCAAAATAATACAGTTCTGAACATCCGCCCTTCTGTGCTTTGAATACAGCATTAAATACATCTAAAAAGAGCGAGAGAGAGAGAGAGAGAAAGATACTGTTGTTGTGTCTTTAAGCTTAACACTTCACCAACCATGTCTGACCTTTTTAAATAAGTGAAATGCCATACTGTGGAACATTTCAAGCCAATGCAATGTTTATGGTGGGCCCTGTATCAGAAAAATGACCAGTAGTGAATTGGATCTTGATTTTACATGATTCTCCTTTTGGGCGCTATAAACCAGGTGAGGCGCTTATCTGGCTCATGACGTGCTGTGTTCTGTTGCAGCTCTGGTACCTCCACCTCCACAGAATCTCTACGTTTCCAGTGTTAACTTCAGACATGTGCTCCACTGGACTCCAGCTCCCGACTCTCCTCCAGGGCTCGAGTATCGTGTTTATATCAGGTAAGTGTCTCCAGTGGCTTCTCAGCTCCAGATTAGTGCTACTTTACACTGGAAGAACGAGCACCAGTTGATTATTCATGGGATGGGATAAAACTGTGACCAAAAACAAGGATCTTTTTCAAAGTTGGAAACCTTCCATGGGAATTTTCAGGAATTATTGGGAATAAATTGGGAATTATCCAAGTTGAAGGTTAGGGGCATCAGTAAAGTTGGTAGAAAAAATGTAGCACAATACTGTAGCACACTCTTGGCTGTAACCGATCGATTTGTGTGAATAAAGTTGTGTATCGCTGCTGTTCCTCACTCATATGGACAAAGGCACTATTTTCTGAAGAGCCACTGAAGCCACAGGCCCCACATGCATTTTGTGTCCCTCTGTCACTGCACAAAAACGTCTAGAATTATGAAGAGGCAGAACTGCTTTTCTGAGCAACAACAGCAAATCCAGACTCGTGAGACCACACATTACACCCAGAGCACTGCAGGCAGTCAAGAACGTCTGGAGGATATCTGATCTATGATACTACAGTAGAAATGAAAAGGGAAAGTAGAATAAAAGAAATCTAGTGCTAGTTTACTTGCAGATTAGACTTGCGTTATGCCATTGAAGTAGTTAGCTTACGATGTGGAAAAACGTGCTAGTGTTAGCTTAATGTGTTAGCTTAATGTGTTAGCTTAATGGGAAACCAGATATGCTAAATGTGGCTTTCTGTGGACTGGAAAGAATGGAAAACGAGCAAAAATAAGGCTTGAGAAACTAGAAAGGACTAGAAATAAGGCTTTGAGTTTTTGAGACCGGAGTATTGTTTTTTAGTTGTTGTTGTTCTTTTCATTTTGAAGTGGGAGCTGTTAGCAACGTGTTTTTGTTGTTCAATAAAAGAAATAAGCATAAATTCTTCTGACAAATAAATCAGAATCATGTGCTAATTATCTCCCTTTTGCAATGATGCCTGCTGATGACAAAGTAAAACGTTTATATTTTTATTACAATAATTCCCACAAATTTTCAGTGGAAACTTTCTGGAGATTTTCCAGGAATTTTCCACCCCTTTGCAGCCCCAGTTTGTTCACTCTTTTCAGTAATCTTGAATTGTTAGATTGTCTACATGGATTAACACCTATTTTTTATAATCTATTCAACTGCTTTAGTCTTCAATTCTCTAAGTTTAAATTGTTGCTTTTATTTGATCTTTTGTACAGTTGAAATGGTCAAGTAGAAAGTTTGGCCTGTCCCGGTTATTACTTCATCGACTTATCATTCAGTATATTAAAGTTGGAACAGTATTTTTGGGGGAAGTATTTATCAAGTTTGCATTTTCTTTACACAATTGGGATATAATAATATAATAATATATAATAATAATATTTTTTGACAATACAATAGGATTTAAGCCATAAAAGCTTGAATTAATAATCTATGACTCATTACAGATGCAAACTAAGCACTAAAGTGTTTCATTCTGCTGTTTATTTGTGGCAGCTCATGATTTTTTTTAACAATACGGTGTATTTAAAATAGTTTCTGTAGTATAAATCTGCTCTTGGGTTATTGTGTCAGTTTCAGTCTTATTGTGCATCATCTATGTTTACTTCAGCAATATATCGCACTTCAGGATGTGGTATCAGAACAGGCCTTAGTCTGCTGGTGCACCAAAGAGTGAAGCCTTTTCTGTGAGGCAAAAAAAATTAGCTGGAGCTTCAAAGTTTGGCAAATCTATGGCTGAGATGACCAAAATGAAGGTGTACTGAGTTTAAAGACATTGTATTTCTGTATTTCCACTTGATGACATCAGAAGGAGGAACAGTGTTTTTAGTATCGATCAATAATAGTGTGATATAGGCCCTTTAACTAAGGACTCAGGTTAATGAATAGTTTCTAAATAACTAAAAAGGCTGTGCCGTTAATCAAATGCTTATTGAGATAGAGATTCAAATTCATAGAGTCATTTCTGATCTAATGTCTAATGATTTGCTTGGATCTGAAAGATCTACAGACACTCCTGTCAGGAAAAAGCTGGAGATAGAAATGGGATGTTGTTTGTGTGAAGCTGCACAGATAAAATTCTTGACTAGTTTCTTTTTATGAAATCAATACTGAAAGCCATTTTTATTTAGCTTTTGAAAATTGTTCAATATGAGGAAACAGTTTGATTATTTTTTTGACCACATTGCCCGGCCCTTGTAGTCCCTGTGGTTGTAATAACTGCGGTAATATTGCAGTCAGATATTGTATGCCATTATATATTTTTTAAATCTATGTATGAAACTATTGTCCTTGTGTTGTTAAGGTGTACCAAAGCCCTGAAGGAGGTGGCCTCCAGTAACAATACTTGGGCTGCTGTCAAACTGGACCCCCCTGAAGACACTTACAGACTGTGTGTGAGGAGCTACTTCAACTCGACTTTCTCTGGTCCATCCAAGTTCTTCTCTTTCACACCATACTTGAGGAGTGAGTTGTGCCATTCGCTTTACCTCCTCTGTATCTTGGCCTCTTCTAAATAGGTTCAATGTGCCTAAGAAACTCCTTTATAGAACCCTCACTCTATACCTGCAGCGGTTCTATCCTCCTCTAAAAATTCTATCTTCTGTCTAGAAGCGTCACTCTCAATTTGAACACAGATTTTTTTCTTAGAGTTTGAGTTTCCTGTGATGGAAGCCCAGGATGCTTTGACAGTGGCTTCAGGTCATCTGCATCACTGCTCTGGTGTCTCTCATCTTCCTCCTGACAATATCCCAGAGATTCTCTAAGGGGTTCAGGGCAGGGGAATTTACAGGCCAATCAGGCAGAGTTACACCATGGTCAGTGCGCCATCTTTTGGTACCTTTGGCTGTGTGAGCAGGTGTCAAGTCCTACTGGAAAATGAAATCAGCATGTCCATACAGCAGTCAGCAGAAGGAGCATGATGTGCTCTAAAATGTCCTGGTACATGGCTGTGTTGACAGTGCAGAGAGGCCTTCACAGTGGACCAACACCAGCAGATGACACGGCAGCCCAGTCATCACTGACTGTGGAAACTTCACACTGGACGTCAGGCAGTGTGGATTCTGTGCCTCTCCATTCTTCCTCCAGACTCAGGGACCTTGATTTCCAAAATATATGCAAAATGTATTTTCATCTGAAAGGAGGCTTTTTACCACTGAGCAACATCCAGTTCTTTTTTTCCACAGTCCAGGTACATCGTCTTGTGTCCCACAGAGGCTTCGTCTGTGCATTGTGGCCCTTGATGCACTGCAGCCACTCCACCGATCTGCCTGTCAATCTCACGCTCCATCCTCCCCTCACTTGTGAACAAGACCCTGAGATACTTGAACTCCTCCACTTTAGACAGGGACTGGACCCACCTGGAGAGGGCAATCCACCTATTTCAGGTCGAGAACCATGGCCTCGGATTTGGAGGAGCTGATCTTCATCCCAGCCGCTTCACACTTGGCTGCAAACTGCCCCGAGTGGTGGCGGTTTGCAGCTGAGGCACAATATTGCCCCAGTGCACGTGGCAGGTCCTGGTTCAACGAAGCCAACAGGACAACATCATCTGCAAAAAACAGAGAGGAGATCCTGTGGTCCCCAAACCCCTCCACTTCCCAGGGCCCCGGCGAGGTGCGGGCGGCTGCACATTTTACAGCTCCTCTTGTCTGGGGCCGTGGGATCAGCCACCAGCGACACCTGGGAGGGGGTCCCCCGAGGGAATCCCCCTGCACTGAGCGGCCGTCCTTTCACCGCCAAGTTAGACAATATTGCTCTGATGAATGACTCGCTCGCAAACTAGCACTAATTCAACACGCTCTAACTCGACTATTTTGTATAGAAGCATGACGGGATTCTGAGTCGGGGATGTAGTATTACATGTCTGCATGTCGTGCAGGGGAGTTTGAATGAAATTTGACCCCCTATTTCACAAAATCGTCTGTTTTATTCAGAGTGAAATTTGGTCAACTTAAGTCAACAGTGGAGCCTGGAGTCCTTCACTAACCACCCCAATCATGGATGTGTTCCCTCGTGAATATTACAGAGCCATGGACAGTGTGTCTGTGCTGGGGACAGGGGCCCTTTATCACTGCTTGTGGTTTGATTTTTGTTTTCCTCTCTAACAGCCAACATAACAGCTCCAAATGTGACTGTCTCTGGTTGTGGGACATGTATTGAGATGAATATTTCTCTGCCAAAACCTCATCACGAATCTGGGCTCCAGGATATTCGGCACATTTACAAAGATCTAGATTTCATTGTTTCCCTGCGGAAGACGGGGCAGGAGAGTATGGTAAGAACTGATGTTAGATGGCTTTATTTTACACATAGGCCATTGTTGAAATTCTCAGTCATGAAGAACCTTCATTCTTAGACATAACCTCTGTTTGTGACCCTCAGACCATAACCAAGACTGAGGACCAGAATATGGTCATACATTACCTGTCTCCAGGTACAGAGTACTGTGTCCAGGTGAAACCCCATTACCTGGAAAAAATCTTCCCGCCTTCATCATGGACATGTGCCTTCACCAGCCCAGCTCAGTCATCAGGTGAGCCTCAGCCTGCATTCTTTGTTCCTGTCAGAAGCCTCCAGTTGTAAAGAACATTGAGCTCCAGTGTTGTAGACCTACAGCTGTCTTGTCTGTGCAGCATTTGCAGCTATGGTCTCGGCGGCTGTTCTGGTGGTCTTCATCCTCCTCGCTGTGGTCTTGGTGCTCTTTGGTCTACAGTACACCGGGATCATCTGCAAGCTCAGAGAGGCCAGGCCGCTTACGCTCATTGTAAGTGAATATCATTATTTTGTTTTTTGAAAACATGGCTACAATACATTTTTGATCTGTATATATGTGACAGAACGTTTGATATTTGCAAGTAAGCACAGCGCAGTGGGTCTACATAGGGAGTAGGTGAAACAGGCATATTATGAGCACTCAAGCGTCAAAAGCAGAACAGTAACTCATAAAAGTTGATATTACATCATGTTTAACCTTTAAAGACATTTTGTTTTTATTTAACCACCATTGACCAATGTCAAACATACATAAAAGGTCAAAGTTGCAGAGACATTCTGCTGTGCTCTGTACATATCATGTTTGAGGCCTCACCTTGTGTAATATGGAACCAAATAATTTGAACTAAGCAACATGTACATATTAAACTGCCTTGTATGAATGCAGTAACATGAGTTGGAAATAGTGTATGGATGTGGTGACTGATACTGAGTGGGGCTAGTTTTACTTATAGATTGACTGGATGACTAATATATACATTGTACATAGTAATTTAAAGGCATATACGCCATTTATGACATCAGCCTGTCCACGGACTGAAGGTGGAAATAAGCCGTTTTTTTCTAACCTGGCACAGACATATGACCTCTTTGTGGAGGTCACTGTTTTTCTGTGTATTGTCCCTGATAAATAAAGAAATCTGCTAAACTAAACTTGTTATGTGGCATTTGCACAGACGATTTTAAGGCAGCACTCCCTTCTAATGGTGGAAAAGACACTCCCAGAGCCCGTGTCCCTGCCCCTGCAGTCTGAGAGACAGCAGCACAGCCCCTGGTACCAGGAGGAAGAGCAGGAGGAAGACCAGGAGGAAGACCAGGAAAACAACCAGAAGGAACAGCTGTACATGGACCCAGGAATGGACTTGTCCTCAGGTACAGGCTACACTGGGGATCCTAATTCCTGCTCATCTGTTTTGGTGTGATGTATGTTGTACATCAGTTGAATTCTATTTATCTATTTCATCTAGATTCCAGTTTAAAGTGTGGCCATATGACAACAAGTAGTGAGTCAGCCACAAATGTCGCTGATAACTCGGAGTACCAGAGCAAAGCGATGGATCAGCAGAATGAAGAAAAAGAACAGATCATTAAATTGGACGATGGGGATGAGAGGAGATCACTGAACAGTGAAGAAGAGTTAGAATGGCGCAAAGAGTTGGAGAGAGATGAAGGCGTGAACCTGTTGTCTGTGACTGTTGCCACAGCTCTGGATATCAGATGTGTGGAGGAGCTGCCTGATGAGCCGGCTTTACTACAGACTCCCTGTCATACACCCCTGCCTCTGCCACCCCATGACATCGACGTGGGCACTCACATGGGCACCAATATGGGCAGCTACATGGGCACCCACATGGGCACCCACATGGGCACCCACAAGGGCACCCACAAGGATATCGCAGACGTACAAGAGGAGAGCAGCTATTACATGCGTCATTAATGAACCGTTTTAGGATGTTTTTGGGGGGAACACTGATACATGGTTTCTGATCAACAATACTTTTTCACCAAGATACTTGTTTCTGTTTGAGAGAGAGAGAGAGAGAGAGAGAGAGAGAGAGAGAGAGAGAGAGAGAGAGAGAGAGAGAGAGAGAGAGAGAGAGAGAGAGAGAGAGAGAGAGAGAGAGAGAGAGAGAGAGAGAGTGAGAGAGAGAGAGAGAGAGAGAGAGAGAGAGAGAGAGAGAGAGAGAGAGAGAGAGAGAGAGAGAGAGAGAGAGAGAGAGAGAGAGAGAGAGAGAGAGAGAGAGAGAGAGAGAGAGAGAGAGAGAGAGAGAGAGAGAGAGCTTGAACTACAAAATGCGGCAATATTGTTCATAATTTACTTTAATTTGTGATGACGCTGCCTGATGATAATTTCTGTTGTGTTCTCCCAGGTCCACAGAAGCACCCAAAGTTATTAGCAAAATAGCTTGTGGGAGGAGCCTGCCTAAAATGTTCTTTTTGGTACTGTACTGCTACCACCTAAAAATACCCAACTTTACCCACTGGAACAAAACGCTATATTCACTTTTTTTTTGCTACCAAACTGTGTTTAAGGTGTTTTAATAGCATTGTTTCCCCAGTTTTACAGCAAACTAGGTAAATCTGTAGCTTTGTGTTAAAAAACAGTCAAAAACTGTGTGTGCTGCCTCCAGTGGCCAGTGTGAGTTGTTTAACCCTCTGATACCTCAGTCATTTTAGTCACAATCATACCCTTCAGGACTCAAATGGTTCCTTTTTTATACTTTCAATGGCTCAAATCTTTTGTCTTGTCTTCTGCCCAAAAATATCAAGAAATCAAACTTTCTTGAATATTTCTAGATATGGACCATTTTAGATGTGTAAGACATTTTTTTATGCCCATAACACAAAAAATGCAAAATTATAAAAAAAAAAATCTGAATCTGGATTAGGGGATCTGGATCAGTAATTTCTAACAACATTGATTTTGGTGCATTATTGTGTTTAAGTTACTGTGATTAAAAATAAAAGTCACACATCCTCTTTGTCACACAAAAGGTTCTTGCTACATAAAAGTGCTATAAATAAGACTGAATTAACATTTTTATACTTTCAATCTTTCAAATCTTTTGTGTACTTGTCTTCTGTTCAAACGTATCAATGAAATATTCAACTATGAATATTTTTACATAAGGGCCATTTTAGGTGTCCAAGTCTCCATTTTTTTAGATGTAAAAACAAAACAAAAATTGCTAAATTTGCTAAAATAAAAGTCTGAAGTTGCCTATTTGAGTTGACATCTGTGGTCATGAAGTCATTGGAGCGCCTGGTTCTGCCCCACCTCAAGACCCTGACGGCCCCTGGACCCCCTGCAGTTTGCCTACAGAGCCACAGGTCTGTAGACGACGCCATCAACATGGCTCTACACTTCACCCTGCGGCATGTGGACTCCCCGGGAACCTACGCCAGGATCCTGTTTGTGGACTTCAGCTCTGCCTTCAACACCATCCGCCCAGACCTCCTCCAAGGCGCTGTCCCAGATGAACGTGCCTGATCCTCTCTGCAGGTGGATCACTGACTTCCTGACGGACAGGAAGCAGCACGTGAGGCTGGGGAAGAATGTCTCGGACTCCCGGACCATCAGCACTGGCTCTCCCCAAGGCTGTGTTCTTTCTCCTCTGCACTTCTCCCTGTACACCAACTGCTGCACCTCCTCCCATCAGTCTGTCAAGATCATCAAGTTTGCAGATGACACCACGGTCATCGGACTCATCTCGGACGGGGATGAGTCGCCTACAGGACGGAGGTTGATCGTCTGGTGTCCTGGTGCAGCCAGAACAACCTGGTGCTTAATGCCCAGAAGACAGTGGAGATGATTGAGGACTTTAGGAAGCACACAGCCCCACTCCCCTCCATCATCCTGACCGACACCCCCATCACCACTCTGGACTCATTCCGCTTCCTGGGGATCACCTTCACCCAGGACCTCAAATGGGAGCCCACCATCACCTCCATCATAAAGAAGGCCCAGCAGAGGATGTGCTTCCTGAGGCAGCTGAAGAAATTCAACCTGCAGCACGGACAATGGTGCAGTTCTACACTGCCATCATCGAGTCCATCCTCACCTCCTCCATCACCGTGTGGTGCTGTAGCCTCCACCAGGGACAAAGAGAGACTGCAGCGTGTTGTGCTCTGCTGAGAAGGTGATTGGTTGCAGCCTCCATCTCTTCAGGACCTGTACACTTCCAGGACTCGGACACGTGCAGGTCGAATTGCACCTGACCCTTCTCACCCTGGACATGGACTTTTTGACCTACTCCCCTCAGGCAGGAGGCCACGGTCCATTCGGACCAGAACCTCTCGCTAAATACACTAGGACTGGTCCCACCCCCCCACATGACCCTGTGTTCTCGCACCTGCCTGTTTTTCATTACCTGCACTCTTATACTCTTATACTTTTATACTCTATATTATTATATTCCTGTAAATTTGTAAATTTTATTGTTATATTATAGCTTTTTTTTTCTACTTTATTTTATTTGTTGCATGTCAGTGTTTGTCTACATCCTGCTCCAAGTACCGCAGCAATTTCCTAATGTTGTGAACCTGTTCACTCATATGACAATAAAAAACATTCTGATTCTGATTCTGATGTTATTAGACTCTTACATGTCAATAATTTATAACAACACTGATTTTGGAACATTATTGTGTTTTGCACAGCAGCAGATTCATTATACCATTGCTGGCTTAGGGCCACATGCACTGTATACATCGTACATTTACTGCAGGAATATATAATTAAATGTCATTTAGATTTTATTTGAATAAAAAAAAAATTACCCCTATGAACTAACATCAAGGACCATGTTGTCCACCCTCCTGTGGGCTCCACCTGCAGAGGGGTTCATAGGGGGTCAGGTGCTATGAGGATTGGGCAGCAAACTGCCCCCACGAGCCAGCCGGATTAAGCGAGAGAAGATGGATGGATGGAAAAAAAAATTAACGTGAATTTAAACAAATCATTTTGTGAATTGATTTTAGAATGAATTAGTCCCACTTGAAATTGCCATCAAACATACAGTGTTTGAACAGGTCCTGGAGTCCACATCTGAGGTCCCGTCTCTCAGCACGTCCACATGTGTTACAGGAGATCTGAGGTCCCGTCTCTCAGCACGTCCACATGTGTTACAGGAGATCTGAGGTCCCGTCTCTCAGCCCGTCCTCATGTGTTACAGGAGATCTGAGGTCCATCACTCAGCACGTCCACATGTGTTACAGGAGATTCCGAGGTCCCGTCTCTCAGCACGTCCTCATGTGTTACAGGAGATCTGAGGTCCCGTCTCTCAGCACGTCCACATGTGTTACAGGAGATCTGAGGTCCCGTCTCTCAGCACGTCCTCATGTGTTACAGGAGATCTGAGGTCCCGTCTCTCAGCACGTCCTCATGTGTTACAGGAGATCTGAGGTCCCGTCTCTCAGCCCGTCCTCATGTGTTACAGAAGATCTGAGGTCCCATCACTCAGCACGTCCTCATGTGTTACAGGAGATCTGAGGTCCTGTCTCTCAGCCCGTCCTCATGTGTTACAGAAGATCTGAGGTCCCATCACTCAGCACGTCCTCATGTGTTACAGGAGATCTGAGGTCCCGTCTCTCAGCACGTCCACATGGGTGACAGGAGATCTGAGGTCCCGTCTCTCAGCACGTCCACATGTGTTACAGGAGATCTGAGGTCCCGTCTCTCAGCACGTCCTCATGTGTTACAGGAGATCTGAGGTCCCGTCTCTCAGCACGTCCTCATGTGTTACAGGAGATCTGAGGTCCCGTCTCTCAGCACGTCCTCATGTGTTACAGGAGATCTGAGGTCCCATCACTCAGCACGTCCTCATGTGTTACAGGAGATCTGAGGTCCCGTCTCTCAGCCCGTCCTCATGTGTTACAGAAGATCTGAGGTCCCATCACTCAGCACGTCCTCATGTGTTACAGGAGATCTGAGGTCCCATCACTCAGCCCGTCCACATGTGTTACAGGAGATCTGAGGTCCCGTCCCTCAGCACGTCCTCATGTGTTACAGGAGATCTGAGGTCCCGTCTCTCAGCCCGTCCTCATGTGTTACAGAAGATCTGAGGTCCCATCCCTCAGCCCGTCCTCATGTGTTACAGGAGATCTGAGGTCCCATCCCTCAGCCCGTCCTCATGTGTTACAGGAGATCTGAGGTCCCATCCCTCAGCCCGTCCTCATGTGTTACAGGAGATCTGAGGTCCCATCCCTCAGCCCGTCCTCATGTGTTACAGGAGATCTGAGGTCCCATCCCTCAGCCCGTCCTCATGTGTTACAGGAGATCTGAGGTCCCATCCCTCAGCCCGTCCTCATGTGTTACAGGAGATCTGAGGTCCCATCACTCAGCACGTCCTCATGTGTTACAGGAGATCTGAGGTCCCATCCCTCAGCACGTCCACATGTGTTACAGGAGACCTGAGGTCCCGTCCCTCAGCACGTCCACATGTGTTACAGGAGACCTGAGGTCCCGTCCCTCAGCCCGTCCTCATGTGTTACAGGAGACCTGAGGTCCCGTCCCTCAGCCCGTCCTCATGTGTTACAGGAGATCTGAGGTCCCATCCCTCAGCCCGTCCTCATGTGTTACAGGAGACCTGAGGTCCCGTCCCTCAGCACGTCCACATGTGTTACAGGAGACCTGAGGTCCCGTCCCTCAGCACGTCCACATGTGTTACAGGAGACCTGAGGTCCCGTCCCTCAGCACGTCCACATGTGTTACAGGAGACCTGAGGTCCCGTCCCTCAGCACGTCCACATGTGTTACAGGAGATCTGAGGTCCCATCCCTCAGCCCGTCCTCATGTGTTACAGGAGACCTGAGGTCCCGTCCCTCAGCATGGCTTTCTGGGTTACAGAGAGATGGTCACAGGGCCCTTCAGGATTTAGATGTTGTGGAGGAAAATGTCATTTTGCACATATTGTGATTTTTAGGACTTTATAGGAACTGCTAAATTAATACAACCTGTGCTGTAAAATAAATACTTTTGCTATTTTTTTCTAAACAGTAGTTTTGCTGTTCATTAGATGTGTTATTAGACACAGAATATATTGTGCTCCCAGGTCCCAGCAGCAGCTCACAGCTGAAGCCATTTCAGACTGAAGTTATGGTGCATCATGACCAACAGTTTGATTTGAGTTTGATTTTTCTAGTGTCTCTTGGTCAGGGTCACAGACCACCTCTGCTGCAGATGTATCTCACCCAGAATCCCACCTCTAACAATGGTCTTAGACCACAAAAACATTTGAACAAAAAGACAACCAATGAAACATGGGGTTTGGATTTGAGTTTAAAGAAAATATAAACAACAAAGCTCTTGGAGGAGAGGCTGGATGTGAAGTGAAGAGTTCACAGGAGCAGAGTGCGGCTGGTTTTCACTAAGTCCACACAAAGCCTCCTGCAGTAGGTCTGACTCTGGACCATTCTGATATCACACCTTTATTCAGCTTTAGATTCAAGTCTACTTCACACCAATATATTGGATTTTGAGATTATAATTGGTGATCATGTATAAAATGTGCATTAAAGAATAATAGGGCAGCATGGGCAAATTCAGCAAAAAATACAGTTTCAGCAGGCTGATAACGTGAGGTTATAATGGCAGTCAATGGGACAAGTTTGGTTCTGAAGGGCACCGATGAAGGCAAAAACCAGCACAGATGAGGTAAGGTAAGGTGGAGGTAAGGTGGAGGTAAGGTGCCATCTTAAAATCTGATCAAAAATAACCTTATCTGGAAAGTTTCATAACACTAGCTTGCGGGGGTTTAACGGGACATGTATTCGTGCAGAACTGTTTTGGTACGACAGGTTCAGGGCTGTGTTTCCACCACTGCCTGCACATCCACACAGAAGCTCTGTGATATTCCCGAGGGAACAGTCTGTGATGGAGGAGGTGAGGGAAGTTCCCCTGCTCTACATAAACCTGGACTGAACCAGGTCTAAACCAGAAGTGAACCAGGTATAAATCAGATCTAAGCAATTCTAATAATTATAATTATTATGATTAGTAATGACTTTCACAGTTTGTTTACTGTTTACATGGACATTCAGTATTGTACAATATAGCCTAGCATACACGAGGTGAGGGGCCTTTTGGGGGTTTAATAAGCACACAAATAAACCACAACAAATGGTTTTGCATTTTGTTCCCATACTGTACCAAAAATGAACCAAGCCGTGGCCTCAAAACTGAGGTACGTACCGAACCGTTACACCCCTAACTGCATAATCCCACTTTAGCATTATTGAAGACGATAGAGGAGGAAAACAGAAGAGCCGAGTTATATAGTTCTACACATTAATACACAACTCGTGCAGGGCATAGACCGTATATATACCATATATATTATATACACGGACTATGGGCAGAGCTGTAACAGTAACACGTCTATAACAGTAACTCGTGCAGAGCAGAACGAGGGCTGAGAAGCAACAGGGCGTAAGTGACATTTCCCCAACTTTACGGGAGCCAAAACAAAAAATGGCCATAGTTTCCTCTTACTTTCTGTACTGATTTCACCTATTTAAAGCATATTTTTTAACCCAGATGGATGACACAAAACCTAATGAATAATCATTTATCTTCAAATGTAAAAAATAATATTTTCTACATTACTAAATTTAAGAAGTAGTCACATACGCCTTTTTGGCACCAATATTTTAATGTAATTTGGGTATAACATATGAGCGTATCTGATTATTTCATAAGCAGAAAAGAACATGAGCTTTTAAATGAGCCACAGTCATTTTTACACAAAAAGGCCGTGAACAATATTTATCTGAGATTTCTTACCTATTTCAGTGCAATTAGTGTAATTAGACAATAAGCAATTATACAGATACTGTACAATAAACAACTATGAATTGAAGAATTCAATTTAATTATCACATTTATTTCATTGAAACATTTCTGTTAAATGATTGTTTAAATCTAATGTTAGACAATAGGAATGAATGTTTTCATGTAGGAGGTGCAACAATATTCATGTATTAATGACACTGACTGCACTCATCATGTGAACAGTGAAACAAATCTTTTTAAAAGCAAAATTAAAAAAACTTGCTGTCATGTATTCATTTTATTTGTTGAACTCTGGATTAGACAATATTAAAATGTTTAAAATATGCGCAACAATATTCATGAATTAATGACACTGACTAATCACGTGAACGCAATATTAAATTGCTGTTATGTGGACCAGACAACTGTAGGAATGAATGTTTTCCAGTATTTGGAGTATGTACAACACTATTCATGAATCAGCATTTACTTATCAGATGAACTAAATGTTCAAAAGCTTTTAAGCTCTACATTACAATTCAATTTCATTCAGAAGCCTTCAAAGACTCAAAGACTGGTAAAAGTCTCGATATGAGCTGGGGACACTGCCATTTGTGCATAGAGTGAGCAAGTCTTTTTTTTGAGTGCACTGTTTCCTGGTGGGGATTTGTTCAACTTTTTAGGCTCAGTTGCCTGTGAACCTCTTGTCTCCTGTTTCCTAACCTCAAGAATGCGGAATTCCTCACTCATTTCATACTTAAATTGGATACACCTTGGATTTTCCTTTGTTGTAGCGCAGCCATTTTATTTTTTGCCAGCGGACACTGTCTCCCTCTGAGTCTTTGGTTCTATTTCACATTGTTTGTTGTGAGAAAGACTTGAAATGAAGGAAGTCAGTATGGCCAAGTTCTATCACATCATATGGCTTGTTTTTCCTCGCCATCCTTACGAGTGTATAGTCTCCCTGTGGACTGTATACAGGCACATTTTTTCTCGCAGTCTCAATAGCTGCATGGACGCTGTCACATTCCATTTGGCTGTGTCCAGACTCCATGAATTTGTGGTCTATGATAGAGATGGGGAGATTTTTCACAGCATGGAGACACATGGCGCTGAAACCGGCATTTCTGTTCTGTCCTCCACATGTGTCAGAGTACAGCACCACATGATCAATGTCTGAAAGTGAGGACAGATACCTGAACACACATGTACTGATCTCAGATGAACCGCGTCCTCCCTCGCCCTCATGCCACATGTAGCAATTTGCTGCCTTGCTCCCTAATTCATACACCGTAAGATTGTAGGTGCTTAACTTCCTTGAGTAAAAGAGATGCTCACATTAGTCCATGGAGTGGTAAGCACTTGCTCAAGATCAAAAGTGACTGCCATGAATGTAGACTCTTGTTGTGCTTGTGTCTTATCTGGTTCTTTCTGATCATGTGCCTGTGTTTTTCTGTTCTGGTGTGCATTGTATTCCTCTAAACTGACTTCTTTGTCACCGTCATTCAAACCCTTGTACCATTCACAGTACCTGCATGCGTCCTTAGTAGGTTGGTGAAAGCCTAAGTTGAATTCTGAGTTGAAGATATGCCGGTATAAACTAATTTTCTCTGCACTGACCTCCCATTCCTCATTGCTCTTGCCAACATAGAGGTCATACATCTTAGAAACATTCAAATTCTCCCCAAGATACTGAAACAACTGGTGAGGTAAACTTACCCTTATAAGATATTTCTGGTGTTTGAAACAACTGGAACAACACCTCTTCTGTGTTGAACACCACTTTTCTTCAGCAGCTTTTTCTGTGGTAGTATTTATTTTCAGCCTTTTTGACTTATTGTGTCCTGTATGTTTTAGTGCCAAAAGGGCATAAATGCACTTACGCCCTTCTGACTCTAACTGCTTCTGCATGTTCACAGTTAAGACCTTTGGTTTTTGTTTAATAACTAAAATTTATAAATATATTTTACTTCTATAATTTTGTCAGTTAGAAAGAGCTCATCAAGAGCTTTCAGGTGATATATATAACTCAATTTTGACCAAAATGTCACTTACGCCCTCTTGCTTCTCAGCCCTCGATAACAGAACTATAATAAAATCTTTTGCACATCCAGGCAGAGCTGTAACAGTAGATCACGTGTTTTCCCGTTAGCTGCTCAGACTCGCGCTGCCTTCACTGAACTCGGAACTTTTCACTGTCAAATATAAATCCCACTTAAGGTTTTCAGTTCACACATACCATTTAGTCAACATAACTCCAAAGCCACAAAATACGTTCTTATTCCTATAATGGGGACCAGATAGGCTATGTTTTATTTTCGGCAGTTACATGTTTCTAGTGTGTGTGGGAGGGAGGCGCTTGAGTGCAGTCCCTGAACGCGGCATAATGAGAGCGCGTGGGCAGTTTGTCCCTGTCTCCGTGGGCCGGTGTGTTCGTGGATCGGTGTGTTCGTGGGTCGCTGTGCTCGTGTGGCGGGGCTCTGGTTCTCTGGCTCTCGGTGCTGCGGCAGTGGGGCGAAAGTGTTTCACATCCACGACGCGTCCCTCAGTCAGGTAATGACGTGAGCAGCTCCCGGGACTCGCACTGTGGTATCCGCTAGCATCGGGCTTAGCTCTCGGTTCGACTAGACGTGTTTCCGCTCAGGGGCGGTTTTTTTTAAAGACAATTTTGTTTTTCACAATGACTCTAATCTAATATCTCCGATTCCTGCATGTGGTTTAACTTGAATGTTGCGTACAGAGCTGAAACAGAATGCCAATGTGTGCGTGTCTGATGTTTACAAGACGTGTGCCCACGTAATAGTCCTACTACTACTACTATTATTATATTAAGTATTAAATTACTACTTATTAAGTATTAAATTACTAATTATTAAGTATTAAATTACTACTTATTAAGTATTAAATTACTGCTTATTAAGTATTAAATTACTGCTTATTAAGTATTAAATTACTAATTATTAAGTATTAAGTAATAAATGTGGAGTTTTTTTAAATGGGGGTACGCGATTCATGACGTCATCGACGACCTCGGAAATACATCCAGGAGTCATATAGATTGTTGTTATAGATGGATGAAGTCTCCAGCCCAGTATGATGCAGAATCATGTTATTAACATTAACGCCGTTCATAATCACCTACAGAACATAAATCAGTGGGTCGATCCAGGGATATGCTCCTTTTTTTCTCTTCCACATGTCTTCCATCCATATCGTGAATGGAGCTCCCGGAGCTTCATCACCTTCACCACCAACACGCTGCTGAAGCTGTAAGAACTTCAGTTTGTGTCCCAGAAGAAAAACCGAGATGACACCGGACTTTTGCACCACATATGGACTGAACCAGGACTGTTTCAGGACTGTACCAGGCCGAAAACAGGTCTAAACCAGGACTAAAACAGGACTGAACCAGAACTGAACCAGGTCTAGACCAGGTCCAAACCAGGTCCAAACCAGGAGTAATCTTGGACTTGATACCGAGAGAGAGAACCCAAGTCCTGAGTACGTGGAGCAGGGTGTCCGTAATTTGCGATCAGGTGACGGCTGTGCTCTGTCCTGTGGGGCGTGGAGCTCTGCGCTGGTTCTTTCACCTGGGCGCACCTCCTCATTTAGTTCTGGTATAGTCCTGTTTAGACCTGGTTTAGACCTGGTTTAGTTCTGGTTTATGTGACCTATGCAGGTTGTTTTCACCATTACCAATAGCTTTGGTTTGAAGTTTTAGGCTATTTTATATTTGTTAGTTGTGTGGATTGGGTATGGGTGTGTGTCGGCTGCTGGGTTTTTTCTTTTTATCGTTTGTGTGCTCCTCTGAATTTGATGCATGTGGGCCGTGGAGATGTGTCCCACTCACTAGTGTTGATTTGGTGTTGATTTGGCATTGGGACTTGTTTTCTCACACGGCGATGAACTGTTGTGGTGCTCTAATGGCGACGAGTTGCGGCCTCAACTGAACAGACAGTGGCGGAAAATTGTCTCAAAATTTCAGTATGATCGTTTATCCATCCATCGATCTTCTCCCGCTTAATCCAGCTGGGTCGCCGGGGCAGCTGTTCACTGCCCAGTCCATTATGCTCCTGACCCCCCTATGAACCCCTCTGTGAGTGGAGCCCACACCGCGTAGTATGATCGTTCATCGCATTCATTTCTTGATCAATTAATCATTCAGCAAAATCTGGTGTCATTCCAGGCCTAGTATCAAGTAGCCTTGTTTATATTGTTTTACTTTCATAAACCAGGTTTTATGTTCTTTTCTGGAACAGTGTGTGGACCTGAGCTGAGGATGGTGCTCCCACAGACATGTTTATCCTAATGCTCCTCTTCTGGCTCCCACAGGCCGTCTCAGGTAAGTCACAAGAGCCACAACACCATTATTTTGTGTCATCAAATGTCACACAATGATAATATGGGCTGCAGGGATGTGAATTTTTGGCAAAAATGCGATTCGTAAATCGATTACAACTATTTGAATATTATTTGAAAATAGACCACATACACAATGACAGTTCGGGTGAAACAGGTATTTAAGCACAAAAGTCTGACAGAGCAGTGACTGAATCTGACCCAAGCACGATGAGCATTAAGATATTTGTGTCCAAACAACAAAATTAATTGAAAATGAATGAAAATCACACTATTTTCCTAGGCCTACTAATGACACGGATAGAATATTGTTTGTGTGGCCTCTAACGGACACAGAGACGCAAAATACAAACTTGGGATATAGCAAAAATAATGCTATATAATAATGATATAAAATTACTCACCTCACGGGTCGAGGTGAAGCTGCAGATTTATTTTACTATTGAGATATATCGTGATATCCATCCCATCCATCTTCTTCCTCTTTATCTGGCTGGGTCGAGGGGGCAGCAGTTCTCCTCCCAGTCCTCTGTGCACCTGACCCCTATGAACCCCTCTGCGGGTGGTGAGCCCACAGGAGGGTGGGCCCCCGGCCTGGCACCGGGCGACGTCATGGTCCTTGATTTCAGTTCATAGTGACGCTAGCATATTTGGGTTCACATTATTTATTTGAAATCTGCTGCAATCCTTCCTTTTTTTTAGCCAATAGCTTTGTGTAACTTTTGTGCATTGTTGTTGCAGTTAAAAGTGTCCCTCCTGCTCCAGTGAGGGTGGTTCTGAAGTCCTCCAACATGAACCACATGCTGCAGTGGGACAGAGATGTGGGAACACCAGCAGAGGTCACCTACAGCGTCTCTTTCCACACAAACCGGTCAGAGAATTTCTTCTGTGTTTCATTTTGGGGTGGAATATATATATATATGTGTGTGTGTGTGTGTGTGTGTGTGTGTGTGTGTATATATATATATATATATATATATATATATATATATATATATATATATATATAATTTAAGTTGTATTATTTATTGTTGTCCAGAGAACCATGTTGCAGAGTGGTGCCTGGATGTGAGCGAGTGGTGGAGCCTCTGATTTGTGACCTGACTACAGAAATCTCGGACCCAGATGAGACCTACAACATCAGGGTCACAGCCCACCTCGGGTCCAGCCTGTCCTTTACGTCTTTGCCCAGCTTCTGCCCCCTCAGAGACAGTAAGCATGCTCACCGGAGAGGAGACACATTCTGGATTCAGTGATCGTATTATTAGATTTTTCTACAAACACTTTATATATGTTCACGTGGTAAATCTGTTGTTCCATAATCCAGTAGGATGGTGGTCCAAATCTCACACTCACATTTTATACTACAAACTTGTGTAGTTTGTTTATAAGGTGATCCTGCTCTATAAGTATTATTTTAAAGGCTGTTGGTGCAAATTTACAGGGTCAGTATTTGGTTTATTCAGTCTGATACTGTCAGTATTTACTTACTGTAAATACAGGGTCAGTATTTGGTTTATTCAGTCTGATACTGTCAGTATTTACTTAAATACAGGGTCAGTATTTGGTTTATTCAGTCTGATACTGTCAGTATTTACTTAAATACAGGGTCAGTATTTGGTTTATTCAGTCTGGTATTACTTGCTTAAAGGCCATACAAAATTACTCAGAAATTGCTGTTCATGCAAAGGGGCACGTGGGATTGGCACACGCTTGTCTAAAGTATATCTCTTTGCCCAGCTGAACTGCAGCCTCCCATCCTGCGGTTGACGCCCTGTGAGTCTTCTCTCTGCGTAGACATGTATGCTCCAGTCCCTGCTCTCTACTCCATCTACGACTCCTTCTGGTATGAGCTGAAGGTGCAGATGGACAGTCAAAGGCCCACGGTACAATGGCACTACCTGCTGTACACATTCTTTACTGCGGTGGAAATGTGAGTGTTTGTGTGTAAACATTCCCTGTGTTATGCAGAAGAAGGCCCTTAGGTCCTTGAAGAGACACGAAGAGCGTGACATTAAAGCGGGCTCGCAGTACTGTGTGTCCATCCGTTTCTCTGATCAAAGAGTTCCCCGTGAGTCTGCTTTCAGTTCCCCAGAGTGTGTGAACATCCACAGCCCCATTCCCGCAGGTAACACAATTTGAACTGTGTTGTAGTGGTCCAAAGCTTCACAAACACTCTGACTGTTTAATGAGCTGATGCTTCTCCCCATCAGAGCACTACCTGGCTCCTCTGGCCTTTCCTCTGGTGCTTCTCCTGCTGCTGGTCCTCGCTCTCAATTACTCAGGCTTCATCTGCCTCAGACAAAAGGTTCTGCCCTCAGGGCTGGTGAGTACCTCTGCCACTTAAAATGTTTCACTAAAACAGACTTCATATAATTAATTAATTCAATTCAATTCAATTCAATTTTATTTCTATAGCCCAGAATCACAACAAGAGTTTCCCCAATGGGCTTCACAGTGACAAACATGGAAACATCATCTGACATAGACATCAGCAAACACATTGTCCCATCCTCAGTCTCTCGATAAACACACGATCCTTTGTGCCAGAGAGTAAAAAACCCACTGGCCAACAGCTGTCGCCATGCGGCACCTTCGGATAATTATAGTCAAATCACAGTCATGCATACTTTTTTCTAGTTTTAGTGAATTACACTTTTACTTCCTGGTTGGACACAGGCAGCAGATGTGACGTACATAGAGCTAATTCCATAACTGTTACCTAGTTATGATTAGGGTGATAAAAAACAAATGACAACACCTTGGTTTTTATTAAATGAATGTTTAAATTGCCTGAAAAATACTTTCCTTGTACGTAAATTTGCCCCTGCATTTTGGATGTTTTTTTGGTGTTGATGGTCTTGAGAGGTATTGTGTCTTAGAACTTAAAACTGTATTTCTTAAAGCTATGATAAATATGTACCACAGGTACTATCCCACCAAACCAAGTAAAAAATCTAGCCGTAAGCGGCTATGAAAGGCCCTGGCATGCGCCTATGCCGTGGTGCAGGCCCCACGGCTACACCGTACCCCACGCCTACACCACACCTTGCCCTAACCAATACTAATAGGCCCTTCACCAGATTCTGGTGCTCGGGCCTAAGTAGAAAAACATGAAAACATGTCACATACACTTAAACATGGATGTAGGGCTGGGTGATATGGGAAAATAAAGATTCCCCCCCCCATTTTGAGTGACAGAGGGAGAGAGAGACTATACTTTTAGTGAGATTATGCAGATTTAAGTCAAAACTTGTGAACAGGTAAGGAGATCGACCAAAGTAAAGATCACCATCTATTGATTTTTGGCACAGCTCTAAATGAACGCAACCTGCCCTCCCACTTTTCAAAACTCAAAATCAAATGAACAAAAGAACACTCATAATAGCAGTTACGATTAAGTCATAGAAAAAGACCACCTCTTTCAGTTAGACATATTGCTTTCAATGAATGAGAGGTTAAAAAACTTAATGTTTAGTGACAAAGCTGACCATTGGGTAAGATTCAGTGCTGTCAAAAATATTGCATTATTAACGAGATAACCCAATTTTACAGTTTCTCTTCACACTTTGTGACCTAGTGACCTAGTTCATAAGCTGTGGCCACTGCTAGTAACTTCAGAAAAACTACAGCACGGCACAGTTGCTCATGTACACGCACTACTTCACCGTACAAACCCTATCATCGTATGTTACCCATACGAGGAAAACACACAGCGAATCTGCACTTACCTTCGATAAGGACTGTGGACAGCGACACAGGTTTTTCAGCCTTGTCTCTGTCTGTCCTCACTCCGTGCTGCTGTTATCTACATACACTCATGGAGGAGGGCCTAGGACTCATATCGGTCTCGCTATTTAATAGATATTTCTGCCGCTGGACTTATTTTCTCCACCAAAGCAACAGCTCTGCTGTGCACCATGTAAACAAACAGCGCCATGGCCTGGTTCTGTTGTACCGGTGTGAGTACGAGCCATAGAACCCTTACGCAGTCGTGCTTGAGCACGGTTCAAACGTCCTAGTGTGAGTGCGCCCTTAGTACAGCAGTGTTGGGGCAACAAACACAGTCCTGCTCACTGGAGATTAATGGACGTTCCTCAGTCATGAGAACTACCTCAGGGTCACAGCACATGATTTCACCCACAGTGGAACTTCAGTCACTTTGGCTGTTCTGAAAACAGAAGAGACGCTTTTCGCTCCCACTGCTGCAGAGCACTTCATCAAAGTGGAATAAAAAAACATTTGCACAAAGCCTATCCACTTTTTTATGTTGATAAGAGTGTTAAAATGATTCAAGGGACGAAAATGTGCAGTTAATTTGCAAGTAATCACAAGTTAATTATGACATTCATGAGATTAATTGACAGCACTAGTACTAAGATTATAAGCCTCTGTGTGCTTGTCCCTTAAGCATGAAATCCAAACTAATAAAACATTTATGCCAGGATTTCCCTCATCCAAAATAAGCCCACATCCAAGAAGCAGCCTCACAGACTGTTCCTTCTGAGAACTATTGTCTAATGGACAGTAGATTCTTAACGTGGAAGTTTACAGTTCCTCCTGATCAAAAGTGCGAGAGGAAAGACTCCACTCCCCCTCTGCTCTGGCAGATACAAGAGACTTGCTGCATGTTTAATGCAGAGTATGAAGAATAAAATAGATCGATAGATCGATCTATCGATCTATCGATCTATCGATCGATGTTTGCTGCATGCAGGGTTCACACACGTCTTCCTTGTGCATGTGAGCGTATCTGGTCATTCCAAGTCTCAGGTGACATGGTTTAAACTGTATTCACATCATCATTCTAATAAACTGAAAGTCAAAGGTAACGGTTTACTTGAAAACTAGCTCTTCCTGAGGTGGAACAGAGCATTTTGAGCTCTGTAGACAGACTAATAAGACAGGTATATAGAAAGGGTCAGTCATGCGGAAACAAAACACAAAGGTGTGTTTTTGAGGAGCTAACAGCTTTCTAACAGGGCTTAAAGCTCACAAGACTCACTTTTGCATAATAGACGACCTTTATTCTCGCTTCATGGAATATTCCCACTCTGGGGCGCTTCAGAAATAACTCTGCTGTAAATGCAGGTGTGAATGTGAGTGGTTTTGGTTTAGTGTTATAAGAAAATCAGTTCTGTGTTTTTGTGTGTTTTTTCCGTTTTATTGCATTTAAGCCTCGGAGATGCTGCGTGTGGTTTTCAGGTTTCTAATGCATTTGACGCTTTCTTGGTAATTCACAGGAAGGTGCTCAGACGGAAATGTGCAAACTGAAAAAAGTTGCAAAACACTCAACAAAAACAACGAAGATTTCACACAAACCTCTTTTCAAACCTTTATGTTTTCTATAGTTTTTGTCACTGCTTCTCAAAGTGAAAGTGTCCCATGAAACTGTACCTTTTACTGTGTGGCCATTGTAAATCAAGGAGTTCAAACCATATACAAAAGTAAGACTAAATGTTTGTGGAAATTAATCCAATGTTCACTGTGTAATTTCCATTAAAATGTCAAATTAAATCATTATGACATCCTTTATTTGGAAAGTTATTATTAGGTTATTGTTGCCATGCCATATTAGACAGCAGTAAAAAAAAAGAATTACTTTCATCAGTCAATCCACTTATGACCCAAAATACAAAAGAAAAAAGTGACTTCCTGAGTATTTTTTGCGCTCTGTAAAGGAGGATTTTCTGGCAGGGCTCTTTCCTGGGGTGAGTGGTTGGCCTGATATTGGTGCCTGTGGTGGAGTGTGGGGGTCAGGCATATATACTCACACTGGGAAGGGTTGTGATGTGGGCAGGACATGTTCACCTGGGGAGAGTACCAAAAATGTGATATTAAAGTAAATACAAGGTTTTAAAATAAATACAATTTGACTGTAAACTTGACTAAAACTGAATAATACATTTTGGTTTTGACTTGTTTCATTTCTGTGTCGTGCAGACCTCAGTTTGTCACTTGGAGGAAAGCCGGATTGTTTTCTTTCCTGCCCCTGTCTCCACTCAGCACGTCAGTAAACAACCAGCGCCCTCCTATGGACACACAGAGTCCTGCAGCTCCGAGTCGGACAGCAGTGATGATGAGAGCCAGTCCGGACATGCACAGGTAGACGCCACTGCAGAACCGTACACGAGTAAAGGCTCGTTCTGCTCTACACGGACTCAAAGCTCCACCGCCCCTCATAGCAAGGAGAGAGTGGAGAGAGCAGAAGAGGAGAGGATGGAGAGAGCAGAAGAGGAGAGGATGGAGAGAGCAGAGGAGGTGAACCTTCTCACTTTAAAGTTCAGCAGAGACACTGACTTGGAGCTTGACAGCTCAGCGGTTCTGTCTGAAATGGATCTGCCTGTCTGGGACGTGTCAGAGGAGCATGAGCCGGAGGACGGCTTTGGGGAGGAGGTCTGTGAATCTGGTTACATGAGTCGATGATTCTAATTTCAGTTTGACATTACATTTTGTTTGTTACAGTCACATTAACAGTCACTCTGTTAATGTGAGGTGTGTGAAATGTCATTGAGCTCCTTTGTTTCACATGAGCCACTGAAGTAAACTCATCTGGTTTCATGATCATGTTTGTTTGGAGACGTGCCGGGCCGTGGGGACCGCACTCATATCAGTCTGTATTAAAAAAAACAAATGTGTTGGGCTCACAGAGCTGATGGTCATGTGACAGAACTGCCTGCAGGAGTTCACTTAGGCCTGGGCAGAGGTGGGGCCAAGATTTGTCATGGTGCCTTTTTTTTCTATCCTGCAGTATTTTTTTTTTACCTTGTTATACATTAAGCAGAGCTTTTTGGGGGGATATTGTGTCAGGGGCATAAATTAGTTTCAGAATGATCTTCTATATATGTATAATGCATTTCAAACTGTGTTATTGAGACAGGCCTAATTTGAACACAGAACTATAAACATACCATAACGTTACACACCAATAAAGTTCCTCATGAGAAGCCTGTCCAGTCATTGACACTTTAGATTTTATGTGACATCTGCATCAAACAATAGTTAAAGGTAAAGCTTTACTTTTAAAACACAATACACACACACACACCTACACACACACACACCTACACACACACACACACACACACACACACACACACACACACACACACACACACACACACCTACACACACACACACACACACACACACACACACACACACACACACACACACACACACACACACACACCTACACACACACACACACACACACACCTACACACCTACACACACACACACACACACACACACAGGTGTGTGATAAACTGTTTCTTCAGATGTTCTTGGAGACACAGGTCACTCCGGTAACTCAGCGTCGCCTCTGGTGAGTCACTTGGTGAGCTGAGCTCAGGCTGAGTTGCCCCAGAAGCCCGTCTTTCCCTTTAGCGCGTCATGAACACCCCCCTGCTGCACAGGACATGAAGGAGGAACTTCAGCAGAAACAGAAACTCTCTGAGTGTGAGTTTCAGATTGTGTTGGACTTTTGACTGTAAACGAGGCCCTGGGACGATGCTGTGGACCCTGCTGCTGTGGACACTGCTGCTGCTCATGGACCATGGTAAACCACACAACTCTTCACACTGTGTCATATAACAGCTGAGTGCAAGTCTCATCACTACAACTAATACTTCTTAAAGTGAATAAATATGTAAAAATAATTTCACTTGACATCAGAACAATCCAGACTATAGCCTATATTTAAGAAGAGAGATTGTTGTTTTTTGATAGTGCAGATCTGTGGGGCTCAAAGGATTTATCATAATTATAATTGATTCATTTAATAATAATTGTTATGTGGACTAAACAGACTGTACATCTGAATCAAAAACACATGTTGCAAAACAATAAATGTGATAAAAAAGGTGTAATAAATAAAACAAAAATATATTGTTTTACTGTCGGCTAATCAGAAAATATTCACTGATTACTGAAACTATTGTTATTTGCTTCCCTAATTTACTAACAAAACCTCTGTACAAAAACAGTTCAACCAGTTCAGCAACAAGGAGCTTGAATGACACATGAAGCTGGAGATGTTATTGATTTGCATGTTCCACAGTTTGGCAGTAAACTTAAGTATGTTTGCTTAATCTTCATGGAGACAAGTTTATTTCACCACCAGGTTATTTTCTTAACATATGTGACCGTGTGTGATGCCGGGATATTATTATAACAAGTTTGAGGACCCGTTTTTCTGACAAAAAATGTTCTAAGTTAGGAAAGGTCTGTTTCTTGGATCTAAAATGAGATCACTCAGCTCTAGAAGGTCATGAATGAAAGCGAATACACAAGTCAAACAAATGCTGAAGACAAAATGTGCAGCAGTGTCAAAGGAAGTGACTGTGGTTTGTGTGGTGTTGAACTTCTCTGATATTCTGCAGCTGCTGCCGTCAACATTCCCTGGGCCTAATCGGCTCATATTAGGACTTTATAAAAGTCTTTGCTAATGTGTTCACATTTCACCAGATACATGGACATTACATCAACCTGAAGTCACTGCCAAGTATCTCCACAGTGAAGCGCATGTTCTTCTGTTTTCTGAGCACGTCCTGTTGAACAGAGGCTGATGGTGTTTGATTTGTTTTGCAGTGCTCTGTATTCCTCATCCAGTCAACGTCTCCATCTGGTCCTTTAACTTGGAGCACATCCTCCATTTCCTTCCAGGCCCAGGGACCCCAACCAACGCTCTCTTTGGTGTTCAGGTGCTGAAATTCAGGTGAACCTGCCCACATGTCTTACAGTCCTTCTGACGCTAAACTTCTCATATTACACAATATTTGATCACTGAGGAGCTGGAATGTCCCCGGTGTTTCTCCACTGAGGTTTGATTTCACTGATTCAAAAATCTACAGATGCATGTTTCCTAATATAGATTTTCTGTAGTTTAATAAATAAAAGATAAATCTATATGTTAACAAAATGAACCAATCTTTTTAATTTTGTGAGTAAATATATTCGTTACTTGGAACATGCAAATGTAAAAGAAATACACAAAAATATGCTTTAAGTTTCTGCAGATCTGTTTGTCCTAATGACCAGTGACCAACTTCCCCCAAACTTAGTCCATGGAAGACTTATCACGAGCTGTTTTGTTTTAAGTTCTTCTCTCAAACAGAAACACTCTGTTCCACCTTGTGATGTCATGTGTTAATACAGGAAGTGCTCCACTGTGTTTTAAAACTCCACACATCTTCACTAGAATCATTTGGATGATTTCAGTCCTGGAGTTGCTGATCTCTGCTCAACTAAAGAAGGTAAACTTATGACATCACAAAGTGGAACAGAGCATTTGAAGCTTTGGACCTGTAGCCAGACTAATAAGAAAGAATCAAACGTGTGAATGAAACAAAACCCTCCAGGTCTGTTTTTGATGAACTAATAACATGAGCACAAGAATCCATTTATAGGACCTTTTAAATGTCTTGTTTTGATGCAGCTAAAAACAGAAGGAACTCTGCAAACCAGGACTGTCTGCTCTATTTCAGTGCACTCATTAAGAAATAATATATTCAATCTTAATTCTTTGGATTATGACAAAACCAAAGGCAAAGAACATGTTTACAGGCAAAAACAAAGGCAAAAGAACAAAACATGCACGACTTACTGTGCCGCTAAAGAAGAAAACATCCATTTCTATCCACAGTAGACATTTGTCCTCTGCGTGTGCGCTGCCGTCAGGTACATAGACCCTAAACTTCTCAGTCTTTGAGGCTCCAGGAAACACAGGGCTTAACTGAAATTAACACAGTTTTCCACGAGAAAAACATGGGCTAATAAAGGACTTGAACTTTTAAATCTGATTGACTGATAGATTTGATTGGTTTTCTTATTTTTACACTTGCCACTTTCCTTCCTGGCCTGTTTGTGCTCTGGTTCTGCTCCACACTCAGTTACAGATTGGCCTCTTGATCCTGAAGCTTCCGCTCAAAAGAGAATGACTTAAGACAGTGAGCTAACCCCCATAATGTGGTTCTATAGTCTGCTCTCCACTCGGCGCCAAACGCAGCAGTGTATGTGCACTGTGTGCCCACAGTGACCGAGGAGGTGACCGCCGAGACCGTGTGGATCATGTAGAGCGGGAAATACAACACAAACATTTTAACACTAACATCACAGCTCACAGCATCAGGTACAGAGAGAGGGGCCACAGTATTCCACTGTAAGACAATGGGAGCCGGGCTCAGTAAGAGCTGGAAGAGCCGCGTGTAGACTTCCTGTTTGGGACGGGGCGGGTAGCCGGTTAGTTATGTCCATTTCTATACCGGGTCTATGGTCTGAAGCGGCTTCAAGTGAACGCTGCAGCAGGTGTGATGTGATGTTTTGGGTTTGTACTCGGCTTAATGCTCTCCTCCCAGCAGAAAGGGCAAATGGAGAGACGTGGCCCAGTGCAACGAGATGAAGCCTGCTGAGCTCTGCAACCTGAGCATGGTTTTCAAAGACCCCGTAGACACGTACCAGGCCAGAGTCCGGGCCTACACCTCCACCCAGACCTCTGACTGGACTGAGACTGTCCTCTTCCACCCGCTGTCAGACAGTAAGCATCACCACACTGAGGCTGAACATCTGACCTCTGACCCTCTGACCCCTCCTCTGCTCCTCTGACTCTCTCCTCTGCTCCTCTGACCCTCTCCTCTGCTCTCTGACCCTCTCCTCTGCTCCTCTGACCCTCTCCTCTGCTCTCTGACCCTCTCCTCTGCTCCTCTGACCCTCTCCTCTGCTCCTCTGACCCTCTCCTCTGCTCCTCTGACCCTCTCCTCTGCTCCTCTGACCTTCTCCTCTGCTCTCTGACCCTCTCCTCTGCTCCTCTGACCCTCTCCTCTGCTCCTCTGACCCTCTCCTCTGCTCTCTGACCCTCTCCTCTGCTCTCTGACCCTCTCCTCTGCTCTCTGACCCTCCTTACTTGTGTAAGGAGGTCCTCGTCTGATTGAATGTGGCACTTCTTTCTTTGTCCTCACCTCTGCATCTCATTCTGGCCTCTGACTGTGAGACACTGGACACAATCTGTCCCTGTGCTCTGCTCTAATTCTGTCCATCAGCCCCTTTCCTCTAGTCCTGACATGTCCACTTGTGTTTGAGGGTAAAATCATGTGTGAATCACACATGTGAATCACACATGTGAATCACACATGTGAGTCACACATGTGAATCACACATGTGAGTCACACATGTGAGTCACACATGTGAATCACACATGTGAATCACACATGTGAGTCACACATGTGAATCACACATGTGAGTCACACATGTGAATCACACATGTGAATCACACATGTGAGTCACTGAGTCACACATGTGAATCACACATGTGAGTCACACATGTGAATCACACATGTGAGTCACACATGTGAGTCACACATGTGAATCACACATGTGAGTCACACATGTGAATCACACATGTGAATCACACATGTGAATCACACATGTGAGTCACACATGTGAATCACACATGTGAGTCACACATGTGAGTCACACGTGTGAATCACACATGTGAATCACACATGTGAGTCACACATGTGAATCACACATGTGAGTCACACATGTGAGTCACACATGTGAGTCACACGTGTGAATCACACATGTGAATCACACATGTGAGTCACACATGTGAATCACACATGTGAGTCACACATGTGAATCACACATGTGAGTCACACATGTGAGTCACACATGTGAGTCACACATGTGAATCACACATGTGAATCACACATGTGAGTCACACATGTGAATCACACATGTGAGTCACACATGTGAATCACACATGTGAGTCACACATGTGAATCACACATGTGAGTCACACATGTGAATCACACATGTGAATCACACATGTGAGTCACTGAGTCACACATGTGAATCACACATGTGAGTCACACATGTGAATCACACATGTGAGTCACACATGTGAGTCACACATGTGAATCACACATGTGAGTCACACATGTGAATCACACATGTGAATCACACATGTGAGTCACACATGTGAATCACACATGTGAGTCACACATGTGAATCACACATGTGAGTCACACATGTGAGTCACACATGTGAATCACACATGTGAGTCACACATGTGAATCACACATGTGAATCACACATGTGAATCACACATGTGAATCACACATGTGAGTCACACATGTGAGTCACACATGAATCCACAGGGCACTCATACAGATGAATTTGGTTGCAGCCATCTTGGGCCCTCCACTGCTGACGCTGTCAGGCTGTGGGAACTGTCTGCTGCTCCGGGTCTCCTCTCCACGTCTGAAGACGGTGCAGCCGCTCAGCCTGCTGGGAGAGCTCCGTGTGCAGGTGCAGAGGAGCAGGGATGGAGCTCGGGTAAGACATTCAGAATAATGCAGGAGCTTCACTAAACAGGCTGCTATTTGGACATTTGTATTTCCCTTTTGTTAGTGAAAATCTTGCTCTTCTGGAAGTTCTTCTTTAAACCCCCATTTCAGAGGACAGAAGGTCTAAATTGAACCCCAACAACCGAGCTAAACACAACATGCTTTATTAGCTTCATCTTTTACAAAGTTTCAGAAACAGATTTTAAGTAAAATTATAGACCTTGTGCTCATAAGTCACCACCTAATTATACCTGAGCAAGCTTTGAAACTTCATATTTTTTTTTCTGGAGAATCAAATTAAATTAATGAGAAATTTACTCCCGGAGCTGCAGCTGCAGGTTGTCAGTTTTACATTCAAAACTGATCAATTGTTTCCTAAAAGCAAGTCTGACCATCAAAACTCAAACTTGTGTGTTTTTCCGTGTTCTTTCTACATGGACAGAGCAGCTCAGAAACCTCAGTCTTGCTTCAAGGAAGCTGTTATTTATTTCAGGTAAAAGACGTTCACAGGGACAGTCTGGAGTTCTAATAGTTTTTCCTCGGGTCTGTGGAGTGGGTCAGACTGTTTTTAGTGGCAGGACGACTGTGGCCATTGACCTGCACTAGCCCAGCACCAGCACCTCTGCAAATACAAGGACTGGAGGAAGAGTTAAACAAGTGTCTCCACACGTCTCCAACACTCTGACTCATGAGGAAATGAGGCCCTATGTCCAAAATTCCAAACTGTCCCTTTAAACCAAAGCCTCGCTCCTGTGCTGCGTCTGAGGGAAGAGTTTTTTCTGTCGAAACGATGTCCCCGCAGCGTAAATCAGCAGTGATATCTATCAATTTATGCTCCTCGTTGAAATAACCTCCTTACACTTTTCCATTTACAGTTGTCTAGATCCAATAAAGTGAACCCCAGTTTGACGACATATTTCTCTGGATCAGAGGCAGCAGGTTTGATGCTGTTTGCACACGGTGATCACACTTTATACCTGAGTTATGTCACGTTTACACTCATTTATATGAATCTGCGTAGTTCATTTGGACAGTCATATTCTGCTCAAATAGAGGAGCACATATCGACAGACCAATTTATCCACTGAATAATGATTCACTGTAGAATCACCATTATTCACTCATTTATATGAATCTGTGCAGAGGAGCTCATTTCCACAGGTCTGTATTTTCTGTCAAATAAGACTCCCGCTGTACAAGAGAAAGAAACAACTAGAAACACCGACATCTTTAGATGAAATAGTGTTAAATATATAATATCACAGGCTACAGTGTGGATTTCCTATTATAATATAGAAAAATCAAATCTTAAATCCAAACTATTCACTCGTATAATGTAGTTATTCTGCGGTGAATCTGACACATGCAGATGTTTACAGATTTAACTGGTCCAAACATACAATAAAAGAAAAACACTTTTAAAATGTTCCTAGTTCCTCCACTTCTGCCTCAGGAGCTCAAATCGACGCCGTTTAAGCTGTAACAGTGCTTGGGGGTCGTGCTCATGTGCAGCAGTGCAGGGAGCTGAAATCGACCCCTGTTATTATTTCATCCTGTGTGTTGGTCCTGACCACAGACTGTGGGAAACCCTGCGCTGCACAGGGAAACTACATGAGCGTGAATTTTCTGAGGATTTCTGGATCAAACTCTTCCTCAAACTCTCTTCACTTCTGCTCCTCTCCACGAGTGTCGCTTCCCCGTGTTTCCAGACTCTGTGTAGAGTTTACAGCAGGGTCCTAGTGGAGAGATAAGCGAAGTGCGGTGCTCAGGAGTTTCATAAATCCTGTGACTGGCGTAAAGAGTGCGTAAGCAAAGCTTAGTGCGTAAGTGAGTTTTAGAAATGAGGCCCCTGACTTGTGCCCAGGTGCCTGTTACTGCTGCAACTCTGGTGAGTCACTGAAACAGAACTGAGGCTTTGACAAGCCTGGGTGCCCAGATAAACCCGACTTTCACTTTAGCTCACGTCATGAAACAGCCCCAGACGCCTCAGAGCCTCAGTTCTGCTGCACCAAAGTGACGAACCTGCGGTGGAAACAAACCAGGACCTCCTGAGGTTATTTTAGCTCTGACTCCAACAACGTCTGAAGAAACAGTTTAGTGACAAGTTTCAGCACGAGCATCACACACCTGTGTGTGTGTGAGATACAGTTTAAACACACACCTGTGTGTGTGTGTGTGTGTGTGTGTGTGTGATACAGTTTAAACACACACCTGTGTGTGTGTGTGTGTGTGTGTGTGTGTGTGTGTGTGTGTGTGTGTGTGATACAGTTTAAACACACACCTGTGTGTGTGTGTGTGTGTGTGTGTGTGTGTGTGTGTGTGTGTTTGTGTGTGTGTGTGTGTGTGTGTGTGTGTGTGTGTGTGTGTGTGTGTGAGATACAGTTTAAACACACACCTGTGTGTGTGTGTGTGTGTGTGTGTGTGTGTGTGTGTGTGTGTGTGTGTGTGTGTGTGTGTGTGTGTGTGTGTGTGTGTGTGTGTGTGTGTGTGTGTGTGTGTGTGTGTGTGTGTGTGTGTGTGTGTGTGTGTGTGTGTGTGTGTGTGGGTGTGTGTGTGTGTGTGTGTGTGTGTGTGTGTTGTGTGTGTGTGTGTGTGTGTGTGTGTGCTTCTGTGTGTGTGTGTGTGTGTGTGTGTGTGTGTGTGTGTGTTTGTGTGTGTGTGTGTGTGTGTGTGTGTGTTTGTGTGTGTGTGTGTGTGTGTGTGTGTGTTTGTGTGCGTGGACACAGATCATATAAAATCCCATGGACATGACTTCAGTGAAGTGCTTGTGCACATGTGGCTGCTGTGAGGAGCAGTGCTGCTTTTGGCCTCTGTAAAACTTCTTTTGCTGGGATTAAATTTTCTTTAGGAAAACTTTAATCCTGTTTAGAAGTTTGTGTGAACTGTTTTCCAAATGTCAATTTTCTGTACAGAAATGAGTGAAATGTTTTGTTTCTGTATGAGTGACAGGGTTACAGCTCGTATGAAACGGCTTCTAGAACTAAAAAAACAAGGTGAACAATGATGGTGTTTCCTGAGAGCCTGAGGACTGTGTGAGCTCCACCAATGCCAGTGCCAAATGCATGTTTGAATGAAATGATCAAACTTAAATCTTAAAATATGAAAAAATAATCTAAACCAAATATTTAAAATGTGCTTTAATGTGTTTGTGCTGTTCAGTTTGACCTGCGCCTGCCCTTACGGGAGGAGGTCCGTGTGGAGCATCTACAGCGCGGTGTGGAGTATTGCATCACTGTGACCCTGCACACGATGTTCAACGAGAACTCCACCCCCAGCAAACGGCTGTGTGCAGAGAGCAGCCCCCCCCTCACAGGTCAGACCCTCACAGCGCAGGAGCACTTAAGGGTGCATCACTGGCTTAGGTCAAAAGCCCAGGACTGTGCCATAGATGAATCCATCAAATCCACGATTATTTTTGTACCTGAGCAGTAGGTTTTTAGACAAAGTAGTTAGAGAGATATTAACCATAAACCAGGTCAAACCATCTGGAATCTGATGGTTATAAATAAACTACCACAGAATTCTGTCCTCGAGCTCATTTTATATTTAAGGCTTTTCTAAAATGTTACTGTGATGATCACACAGACGGCTCCTTCTGTCTCTAAAAGCATCACAGATAGATGCTTCTTTCATGAGTTCAGGTGATTGACAGGTGTTTAGCCAATCACTGTCTGTCCATATCACAACAAATATGGCTGCTTCAGAGAAAAAAAAGAAAAGAAAAACAAGGAAACAAACATCACAGGGGAGTGAAAAAGAACTTCTTGGAGTATACTTTTAGTCTCTGTGAGTAGTCAGTACTTTTAGCTGAGTTTTAATTACGCTCCCTGTAACTACAGGTAACAAAAGCTTTAAAAAAAAGAATATATTACATATTGTTATGTTATTACAGTATTAATTCAATTCAGTTCAATTTATTTTTGTAGCGCCCAAAATCACAACAACAGTTTCCTCTAAGGCCGTTCCAAGATTTGGATGAGTAAAACATACACACAGACATATCAACACAGGAATAAACAACATTCATGTAAAGCAGCAAATGAAACATGGTCCAGTCATCCCCTGTCCTTAGACCCTCCTTCTCAGCAAGGAAAAACTCCAAAAAACCCAGGGTCCTGGGAAAAAGAAGAAACCTCGGGGAGAACTACAGTGAAGGAGAGATCCACTCCCATGGACGGACAGGCTATAGATGTCCAGGCCCGTGGGCCAGTTCAGTATGACCACAGCTACCCAGGTGGGGAAGGAGCCGGGGAGGAGGAGGAGGAGGAGCCGGACGAGGAGGAGGAGAAGAGGGGCGAGGAGGAGGAGCCAGGCGAGGAGGAGGAGAAGAGGGGCGAGGAGAAGGAGCTGGGCGAGGAGGAGGAGGAGGAGCCGGGGAGGGGGGAGGAGAAGAGGGGCGAGGAGGAGGAGCCGGGCGAGGAGGAGGAGGAGCCGGGGGAGGAGGGAGGAGAAGAGGGGCGAGGAGAAGGAGCTGGGCGAGGAGGAGGAGGAGCCGGGGAGGAGAGAAGGAGAAGAGGGGCGAGGAGGAGGAACCGGGCGAGGAGGAGGAGGAGGAGGAGCTGGGCGAGGAGGAGGAGGAGAGGGGTCCAGCTGCCATCAGGCGTCTGAAAGAGTTCCACTCCACAGGGGGAGTGGGACAGGGGACAACATGTGAATAGCAATGAACAAACTACAGATGAGAACATAGTGAGTGATGCTGATGAGAAAATAGGAGGAAACAGAGGACAGTGCTCAGGTTGCCACACTTCCCCCAGCTTGTTATCTCCTGCAGCAGCTTATCTTAGTGACATCAACTAAGTAACCTGGTCATAAGCTATTCCGAAGAGGAAGGTTTTAAGCCTGGTCTTAAATAAAGAGACTGTGGAGCCTGTTTAACACCAACAGGGAGTTGATTCCATAACACAGGAGCTTGGTAACTGAAGGCTCTCCCCCCCACTGTACTTTTAGACACTCTAGGAACCACTAATAATCCTGCATTCTGAGAGCGAAGTGCTCTATTTGGCTGATAGGGGACAATGGCATCCTGAAGATATGATGGGGCCATATTGTTTAAGGCTTTGTATGTCAGGAGGAGAACTTTGAATTTAATTCTAAGCTCGACAGGAAGCCAGTGCAGTGATTTTAACACAGGACTGATGTGATCACGTCTTTTAGTTCCTGTTAGGACTCTGGCCGCTGCATTTTGGACCAACTGGAAGCTTCTTAAAGTACCTTTAGTGCAGACGGTGAGCAGAGAATTACAGTAATCTAGTCTGGATGTAACAAATGCATGGATAAGTTTTTCAGCATCATTTTTAGGCAAAATATTTCTGATTTTAGTTATGTTTCGCAGGTGAAAATATGCAGTTTTACAAGCTTGGTTTATATGAGCTGTGAATGAGAGATTTTGGTCAAATACGACTCCAAGGTTTTTTACAGTAGAGCTAGAGGCTATACTCACATTGTCAAGTGAGATTATCTGGTCTGACAGAGAATCTCTCTGACCTTTAGGACCAACAACAATGACCTCTGTTTTTTCAGGGTTTAAGAGCAGGTAATTCAGGGTCATCCAGGTTTTGATGTCCTTCACACAGGCACTGAGCTTATCCATTTGATCTGATTTGGTTTCATTGATAAGTACAGCTGAGTGTCATCAGCATAGCAGTGGAAATTAATGCCATGTTTTCTGATAATGTTACCTAATGGCAACATATACAGAGTAAACAGGATTGGACCAAGCACAGATCCTTGTGGAACACCGCAAGCTACTTTAGAGCAGGGAGAGGTGCACTGGTTTACACTAACAAACTGGTACCTATCTGATAGATAGGATTTAAACCATTTGAGGGCGGTCCCTCTGACACCTATGTCACATTCTAACCTCTGCAGTAGAATGTTGTGATCAATGGTGTCAAACGCTGCACTGAGGTCCAGTAGGACCAGGACTGAAGCCAGCCCGTTATCAGCAGCTAGTAGCAAATCATTTGTCACTTTAAGCAGAGCAGTTTCTGTGCTGTGGTGAGCTCTGAAACCAGACTGACATTTTTCATATAAATTATTGTCCTGCAGATGGTGACAAAGCTGTTTCACCACAACTCGTTCCAGAATCTTTGAGAGAAATGGAAGATTCGAGACAGGTCTGTAGTTGGCTAGTTCATCAGGATTTAAGCTAGGTTTTTTCAAAAGCGGTTTAATTACAGCATATTTAAAGGACTGAGGAACATAGCATTTATGTGGGATATTGGTGTTACAGACTGGATTTGCTGGATTTGCTTGGTGCTGATTTTTGGAGTGGCTTCGTTGATCTTGTCTCTAATGGTTGTAATTTTGTAATTGAAGAATTCAAGAAAGTCACAACTGAACTTTGAGGGGAGAAGAGACTCAGGGGCAGTGTGTGAGTTTGTCAGCCTGGCTACAGTGCTGAACAGAAATCTGGGGTTGCTTTTGTTTCCTTCTATTAGGTTTGAATAGTATCTGGTTTGTGCTTTTGGCAGAGCGGCCTTATAAGAGAGCAGGCAGAGCTTCCATGCCTTCAGAGACTGCTCGGAGCGTCTCTCGTGTTGTTTGACTGATCACATTAAATGATACTTTTCATTCAGATGTGATTTAGTTTTCTCATGCTGTGCTCGTGCCCCTTGAAAATACCATTGTTTCATGTTTTGTCCTTTCCAGTGCATTCATTTCAAATGATAAATGTTACATAATGTCCACTCTTATAATTACTCTTAATTAATTAGGATTAATTAGGATTAATTAGCAACTTTAGAAACCAGCAAGTTATTAAAATATTTTACAACTCTTGCATTCAGAATAAGCTTCATGCTTACAACAACTGCATTTAGGACATCAGTTACTTCCGTGAGCGATTAATATTTGCTTTTTTCTAAATTTGCTTCTAAAACTGGAGCATCAGTGTTGAGCTCCATCACAACATAAATGACAGAAATGTGTGTTTTCAGTATTCATACTGTTTCACTGTGCTCACAGCCTCCTCCTCATTGGTTTTGCAGCTCCTGTAGCTCCGGTGAGCGTTGTGGCTGTGCTGTTCTCTGTGCTGCTCGTCTCTTCGCTGGGTCTGGCCGCTCATCTGCTGTTCTCCAGTCTCAAGGGCACGTTGGCCTCGCTGCTCACCTGAAGGCTTCATCTTCTCAGACTCGTCTGTTTTAGTGTAATGCAGAAAGAGCTACATTCAGGAGAGGGAATTTTCCTTCACTGCGAATATATTTAACATATTTAAATCACCTTTTATTGTTTTAAAAATGCTGTATTTGCTTTTTTACAGTTTTTTGTGCAAGTTTCACTTTAGTTTTTGATGCTCTCTGGCCCAGTGTTCAGTCATTCCCATTGCCCTCATATACAATCAGTGTGTGTCAGTGTGTGTCAGTGTGTGTCAGTGTGTGTCAGTGTGTGTCAGTGTGTGTCAGTGTGTGTCAGTGTGTGTCAGTGTGTGTCAGTGTGTGTCAGTGTGTGTCAGTGCGTATCAGTGCGTATCAGTGCGTGTCAGTGTGTGTCAGTGTGTATCAGTGTGTATCAGTGTGTGTCAGTGTGTGTCAGTGCGTATCAGTGCGTATCAGTGCGTATCAGTGCGTGTCAGTGCGTGTCAGTGTGTATCAGTGTGTATCAGTGTGTGTCAGTGTGTGTCAGTGTGTATCAGTGTGTGTATAGTTTATAGTTCAAATTATTATGTGAATAAAATTGCATTTGATGCAAGTTGAAATATTTAAAAAGTGCTACAGTCAGAACTTGTGAAAATATTTAATTTCAAAATTCTGTTTGTCAAAGTAGTGTTTCATTTCATATTTAACACAGGCGATACTGAAATGTCTGCGGTCACAGCTGGAAAGTGTCGACTCCGTCAGTCCATTTCCTGTATCACTTGATTTAACCAGTGCAGGAGTGAGTCTGAGCCGTGACTGAGGTCCTGAAGCAAACACATGAAACAAGAAGAAACGAGCTGCACTGTCGTCTACGTCATTTACTCCGTCACTCATCAGCTGGGTCAAATTTCATGTCTGACGTAGTTGACCTGTCCACCTGTGGCCTCTGAATGTGCTTATGGTTCCATTTTTCTTCTCCTGAAATCGCACTGACAGTTGCTGTAGCCAAATGATATTGTGACATGAATGTTTCACACAGTGGAACCAGCTCCTGCCGGGCTGAAGCCGTCTGCAGATCTGCAGTTTCTCTCCACATTTAAAACACTTTATTCTTGAGAAGCAGCTGTGTGAGCATCAGTCCTGTTCAGTCAGTAACTTTCTTAGTGCATTTGTGAATATTTGAATGTTTTGTTGTTGTTTTCTTTTGTTTTTTTATAATCTGTTTGTAGGATTTGACATTGTTTTACAGAATGTTGTACTATTTGTAGCTGTGACTTTTAGTGCTCACCTGCCCAGGGACTGCGGAGGGAAAAGAGCTTTTTTGCTAAATCTGGTGCAAAACATCTCCTCTTTTCTCAGATGAATGACAAATAAAGAATAAACTAAACTAAACAAAGAATCTAATGCAAAGTAAAAGAGGTAAAATGTTTGTTATCAGGATAAGAGTTTGTGGAGGGGCAGAGGAGGACAGTGGGGTTTGTGGAGGGGCAGAGGAGGACAGTGGGGTTTGTGGAGGGGCAGAGGAGGACAGTGGGGTTTGTGGAGGGGCAGAGGAGGACAGTGGGGTTTGTGGAGGGGCAGAGGAGGACAGTGGGTGGTGCAGACAGAGACGGGGTCGAGGGAGGAGGACACATTTTGTCCACAGAAACTTGAATGTGGCATTTCCGTTAATGTGGTGTAAGTAGTAAAGGACAGTGAAAGAACCTGATTTGTGTTGATTATTTACAGAAATATATTTTAGAACATTAAAGTTGGAAATGCTTTTTGAGATCGAGATATTATGAAACTTCACTGTTCATAAAAGTATAAAATTACCATTTTGCTTTTCAGATACACTTAACTGGGAGACAATGGTAAATAACCTTATCACAACATAAATTGTAAGTACATTTTTTTGTTGGATTAGAGGAAATCAAATTTTATGTGTTTTTAGTGATGGAGTTGACAATAATGAAGTTGTGTCGGGAAATATATCAGTCCCTGTTCCTGTACATTTCTGTAAAGCTGTTTGTGAAATAAAATATAAAATAATTATAAAACAAAGCTCTTGCCCTTCTTTGTCATTCTTCCTTCTTCATCCTTTAGAACACTGTCTTGTCCTCCACCACAGTTTTAAACTTAAGGCTCTCTAATATTGTCAGAAGTCCTAATGTCGAGCATAAAACAAGGCCAGTGAAGTCGCCTAGTTTGGCATTACTGATACTCCACCCTGGAGTCAGACCTGAGGTGGGTGCTCGACATCGAGTGTCTGGTGGTCAAGCCTTCCCCCACGGGGTCCGGCTGGGCATAGCTTGAAGAAGCAACATGGGGCTGTCCTTCCTTGGACCCACCACCCACAGGAGGATCCATAAGGAGCGGTTGCAGGGAGATCTGGGCGGCGGTCAAAGGCGGAGACTTCAACAACCGGATCTCCGGACATGGAGACTAGCTCTGGGGACATGGAGTCACCTCGCTGGGGGGGGAGGAGCCTGAGCTTGTGCGGGAGGTTGAGCGTTACCAACTAGATATAGTCGGCCTCACCTCCACGCACAGCTTGGGCTCTGGAACCCAACTCCTTGAGAGGGGTTGAACTCTCCATTTCTCTGGCCTTGGCCGCGGGGAGCGGCGGCGAGCTGGTGTGGGCTCATCGCCCACAGCTCAGCCGCTGCGTGTTGGAGTTCACCCCGGTGAACGAGAGGGTCGCATCCCTGCGCCTTCGGGTCGGGGACAGGTCTCTCACTGTGGTGTCGGCCTATGGGCCGAACAGCAGTGCAGAGTACCCGGCCTTCTTGGAGTCTCTGGGAGGGGGACTGGACAGTGCACTGATCGGGGACTCCGTTGTTCTATTTTCTATTTTATTTTACCAGGTAGGTCGGCTGAGGACCAATTCTCATTTTCAACGACGACCTGGGTGTGGCACCTGATTTTCCCAGTGGTCTCCCATCCAAGTACTAACCAGGCCCTGCTTAGCTTCTGAGATCTGACGGGATCAGGCTTTGACGAGCCGGTATGGCCACACCTACTGGGGGACTTCAGCGCCCACGTGGGCAACGACAGTGACACTTGGAGCGGGGTGATTGGGAGGAACGGCCTCCCTGATCTGAACCCGAGCGGTGTTCTGTTATTGGACTTCTGTGCTAGTCACAGTTTGTCCATAACGAACACCATGTTCGAGCACAAGGGGGTCCATCGGTGCACGTGGCACCAGGACTCCCTGGGCCAGAGGTCGATGATCGACTTTAGTTGTTGTGTCATCTGACCTCCGGCCGTGTGTCTTGGACACTCGGGGGAAGAGGGGGGCAGAGCTGTAGAGCACCACCTCGTGGTGAGTTGGGTCCGCTGGTGGAGAAGGAAGACCTGGCAGGCCCAAGTGTATCGTGAAGGTCTTTTGGGAACGTCTGGCAGAACCTTCTGTCACTGCGGCCTTCAACTCACACCAAGATGAGCTTCTGCTCATCTTGCCAATGATAATTCTTCTCCTGCTGCAAAAGTTACATGCAACAAGTGCTGTAAGGTGGGACATTTTTCACACGTGTTCCATTCAAACCACAAGGAGGTATGTGAGGTATTGTGATTAACGAGCCCACAGTTCTTTACATGAACAATGCTGTGCAGGAGTAAATCATCTGCACTGTACAAGTGACAATTAATGGACAATGTGAGGAGCTAATTGTAGATACAGGGTCATCTGGTTCTTCTAGAGAGCATTTGCCTCACTCTTCTTCCAAAATGAACCTACACTTGCTCTTGTCATGTATGAAAAAGAGAAAAAGGGGCTTGAAAGCCTCTGTTGTACATGATGGTCATTTTACTGTAGGCACTTGTGTGGTTGGTTGTGGTTGAGTCAGGTGCTGCTCTCCTGGGCTTAGACTTATTTGAGGCATTGCAAATGAAACAAGTTGTAGCCATTGTCCCTTCTTACCAGTTTCAAAAGCCTACTGCTACTGCTACTGCTACTGCTACTGCTACTGCTACTGCTACTGCTACTGCTACTGCTACTGCTACTGCTACTGCTACTGCTACTGCTACTGCTACTGCTACTGCTACTGCTACTTCACAGTGTGAGCCTATTGTGCAAAGTACTGAACTGATAATGTTCCAGAGGTTCTAGTTCAGGAAATAGGCTGTGCTAAAACTTTGTTCACAAAGTGCAAATGTTGCCCAATGCTGCTCTAGTACAACAGAAACTGAGGAGACTTCCACTTTCGGAAAGCCAGGCTGTTTCACAGGAGCTAAAAGATCTCCAGGACGAGGGGATCACAGAGCACACTGATGCTTCTCCTTGAGTCTCTCCCACAGTTGTGACACAGAGGAGAGATGGTGTGAGACCTTGTATAAGTGTGGACCTCAGAGAGCCAAACAAGGCTGTTGTGGTGGATTGTCATCCCTGACCACACACGGATGATCTGTTCTCCAATCTGTGAGGGGCGACTGTTTTTTCCACTATTGATCCAGCTTCTGCCCACCACCAAATGCCACAGCACCATGAGAGTCCGGATATTTATCATGATGGACCTTTGCATTTTACAGGGTGCCATTCGGCTTAGCTTCTGCCCCATCAGCCTTTCAGAAAATGATGTCAATCGTTTTTTCAGGTTTGCCAGATGTACGAGCAAACCTGGAGGACATCATCTGCTATGGTGTCACACAAAAGGACCATGATGATAACTTGTGCAGAGTGCTTCATGGCCTGACCGATGCTGCACTTCACACGCACACATGGAAGTTCAGTCAATCATCTCTGAACTACCTGGGGCATTTCAAAAGATGGATTTTATCCTGGCCAGAACAGACTGCAGTCATCAGCGCTCCTGCCCCATGTGGTACGGATGTCTTCTCGGAGCTCTTTCCTGGGTCTTGCTTCCTGCTACAGTAAATTCATTCCAGGTTTTGTTACAGATGCTTTGTGCAGTGCTCAGAGACTCAGATGGTCTGTCCAAGCAGAGATATTTATTACCCCTGCCTAACTCTATATGACCCTGAGTTATCTGTGTTATTACTGAGGCTTTGCATCTGTAGTGTGGACTGGGTTCAGCACTGACACAGATGCACAGATACATTTGGATCACAGTGACAGTTACAGCTTTTGCCTCCAGAACACTTTTCCTGCTGAAGGCAAATGCTGTGGAACATGAAGCACTTACCTGTGTTTGGGCTGTGGAAAGGTGGAGGATCTGTGGGGATGATGTTTTGCCCTCCCCAAGGGGGGCAAAACTGTCCTCTCCTCTGTCCTCTCCTCTGTCCTCTCCTCTCTCCTCTCCTCTGTCCTCTCCTCTCTCTTCTCCTCTGTTCTCTCCTCTGTTCTCTCCTCTGTCCTCTCCTCTCTCCTCTCCTCTGTTCTCTCCTCTGCTCTCTCCTCTGTTATCTCCTCTCTCCTCTCCTCTGTTCTCTCCTCTCTCCTCTCCTCTGTTCTCTCCTCTCTCCTCTCCTCTGTTCTCTCCTCTCCTCTGTTCTGTCCTCTGTTCTCTCCTCTCTCCTCTCCTCTGTCCTCTCCTCTCTCCTCTGCTCTCTCCTCTGTTATCTCCTCTCTCCTCTCCTCTGTTCTCTCCTCTCTCCTCTCCTCTGTTCTCTCCTCTCCTCTGTTCTGTCCTCTGTTCTCTCCTCTCTCCTCTCCTCTGTCCTCTCCTCTGCTCTCTTCTCTGTTCTGTCCTCTCCTCTCTCCTCTGCTCTCTTCTCTGTTCTGTCCTCTCCTCACCTCTCTCCTCTCCTCTCTCCTCTCTCCTCTGCTCTCTCCTCTGTTCTCTCCTCTGTTCTCTCCTCTGTCCTCTCCTCTCTCCTCTCCTCTGTTCTCTCCTCTGTCCTCTCCTCTGTCCTCTCCTCTGTCCTCTCCTCTGTCCTCTCCTCTGTTCTCTCCTCTCCTCTGTTCTCTCCTCTGTTCTCTCCTCTGTCCTCTCCTCTCTCCTCTCCTCTGTTCTCTCCTCTCTCCTCTGTCCTCTCCTCTCCTCTGTTCTCTCCTCTGTCCTCTCCTCTCTCCTCTGCTCTCTTCTCTGTTCTGTCCTCTCCTCTCTCCTCACCTCTCTCCTCTCCTCTCTCCTCTCCTCTCTCCTCTGCTCTCTCCTCTGCTCTCTCCTCTGTTCTCTCCTCTGTCCTCTCCTCTGTCCTCTGTTCTCTCCTCTCCTCTGTTCTCTCCTCTGTCCTCTCCTCTCTCCTCTCTCCTCTCCTCTCTCCTCTCTCCTCTCCTTTGTCCTCTCCTCTGTCCTCTCCTCTCCTCTGCTCTCTCCTCTGTTCTCTCCTCTGTCCTCTCCTCTGTCCTCTGTTCTCTCCTCTCCTCTGTTCTCTCCTCTGTCCTCTCCTCTCCCCTCAGCTCCAAACATGGCGGCTGCTG